>OV838939.1:7793144-8096892 GCA_929442735.1 Watsonalla binaria | reverse complement strand
CCGACCAAAGGCCAGCCAAACCGCTGAAAAACCGGCATAATGTATGTTGCAAGAACCCGTTTTCATGATCGAATCTCGTTATAACTTGATAGACCATGATAAAATCCGTTAAAATTATCGAGATCGGCTCACTTGAAAATTCGACCAAAGGCCAGCCAAATCGCTGAAAAACTGGCAAAATAAAAGTTTCTAGAACCCGTTTTCATGATCGAATCTCGTTATAACTTGATAGACCATGATCAAATCCGTTAAAATTATCGAGATCAGTTAACTTGAAAAATCGACCATAGCGCCGACCAAAGGCCAGCCAAACCGCTGAAAAACCGGCAAAATGTATGTTGCAAGAACCCGTTTTCATGATCGAATCTCATTATAACTTGATAGACCATGATAAAATCCGTTTAAATTATCGAAATCGGTTCACTTGAAAATTCGACCAAAGGCCAGCCAAATCGCTGAAAAACCGGCAAAATGTATGTTGCAAGAACCCGTTTTCATGATCGAATCTCGTTATAACTTGATAGACCATGCTAAAATCCGTAAAATTATCGAGATCGGCTCACTTGAAAATTCGACCAAAGGCCAGCCAAATCGCTGAAAAACTGGCAAAATAAAAGTTTCTAGAACCCGTTTTCATGATCGAATCTCGTTATAACTTGATAGACCATGATAAAATCCGCTAAAATTATCGAGATCGGCTAACTTGAAAAATCGACCATATCGCCGACCAGAGGCTAGCCAAATCGCTGAAAATCCGGCAAAATCTATGTTGCTAGAACCAGTTTTCATGATCGAATCTCGTTATAACTTGATATACCATGATACAATCCGTTAAAATTATCGAGATCGGTTCACTTGAAAAATCGAACAAAGGCCAGCCAAATCGCTGAAAAACCGGCAAAATAAAAGTTTCTAGGACCCGTTTGCATAATCGAATCTCGTTATAACTTGATAGACCATGATAAAATCCATTAAAATTATCGCCATCGGATAACTTGAAAAATCGACCATATCGCCGACCAAAGGCCAGCCAAACCGCTGAAAAACCGGCAAAATGTATGTTGCAAGAACCCGTTTTCATGATCGAATCTCATTATAACTTGATAGACCATGATAAAATCCGTTTAAATTATCGAAATCGGTTCACTTGAAAATTCGACCAAAGGCCAGCCAAACCGCTGAAAAACCGGCAAAATGTATGTTGCAAGAACCCGTTTTCATGATCGAATCTCGTTATAACTTGATAGACCATGCTAAAATCCGTTAAAATTATCGAGATCGGTTCACTTGAAAATTCGACCAAAGGCCAGCCAAATCGCTGAAAAACTGGCAAAATAAAAGTTTCTAGAACCCGTTTTCATGATCGAATCTCGTTATAACTTGATAGACCATGATAAAATCCGCTAAAATTATCGAGATCGGCTAACTTGAAAAATCGACCATATCGCCGACCAGAGGCTAGCCAAATCGCTGAAAATCCGGCAAAATCTATGTTGCTAGAACCAGTTTTCATGATCGAATCTCGTTATAACTTGATATACCATGATACAATCCGTTAAAATTATCGAGATCGGTTCACTTGAAAAATCGAACAAAGGCCAGCCAAATCGCTGAAAAACCGGCAAAATAAAAGTTTCTAGGACCCGTTTGCATAATCGAATCTCGTTATAACTTGATAGACCATGATAAAATCCATTAAAATTATCGAGATCGGCTAACTTGAAAAATCGACCATATCGCCGACCAAAGGCCAGCCAAATCGCTGAAAAACCGGCAAAATGTATGTTGCAAGAACCCGTTTTCATGATCGAATCTCATTATAACTTGAAAGACCATAATAAAATCCGTTAAAGTTATCGCCATCGGATAACTTGAAAAATCGACCATATCGCCGACCAAAGGCCAGCCAAACCGCTGAAAAACCGGCATAATGTATGTTGCAAGAACCCGTTTTCATGATCGAATCTCGTTATAACTTGATAGACCATGATAAAATCCGTTAAAATTATCGAGATCGGCTCACTTGAAAATTCGACCAAAGGCCAGCCAAATCGCTGAATAACTGGCAAAATAAAAGTTTCTAGAACCCGTTTTCATGATCGAATCTCGTTATAACTTGCTAGACCTTGATAAAATCCGTTAAAGTTATCGCCATCGGATAACTTGAAAAATCGACCATATCGCCGACCAAAGGCCAGCCAAATCGCTGAAAAACCGGCAAAATTAAAGTTGCTAGAACCCGTTTACATGATCGAATCTCGTTATAACTTGATAGACCATGATAAAATCCGTTAAAATTATCGAGATCGGTTCACTTGAAAAATCGACCATATCGCCGACCAAAGCCAGCCAAACCGCTGAAAAACCGGCAAAATGTATGTTGCAAGAACCCGTTTTCATGATCGAATCTCATTATAACTTGAAAGACCATAATAAAATCCGTTAAAGTTATCGCGATCGGATAACTTGAAAAATCGACCATATCGCCGACCAAAGGCCAGCCAAACCGCTGAAAAACCGGCAAAATGTATGTTGCAAGAACCCGTTTTAATGATCGAATCTCGTTATAACTTGATAGACCATGCTAAAATCCGTTAAAATTATCGAGATCGGTTCACTTGAAAATTCGACCAAAGGCCAGCCAAATCGCTGAAAAACTGGCAAAATAAAAGTTTCTAGAACCCGTTTTCATGATCGAATCTCGTTATAACTTGATAGACCATGATAAAATCCGCTAAAATTATCGAGATCGGCTAACTTGAAAAATCGACCATATCGCCGACCAGAGGCTAGCCAAATCGCTGAAAATCCGGCAAAATCTATGTTGCTAGAACCAGTTTTCATGATCGAATCTCGTTATAACTTGATATACCATGATACAATCCGTTAAAATTATCGAGATCGGTTCACTTGAAAAATCGAACAAAGGCCAGCCAAATCGCTGAAAAACCGGCAAAATAAAAGTTTCTAGGACCCGTTTGCATAATCGAATCTCGTTATAACTTGATAGACCATGATAAAATCCATTAAAATTATCGAGATCGGCTAACTTGAAAAATCGACCATATCGCCGACCAAAGGCCAGCCAAATCGCTGAAAAACCGGCAAAATGTATGTTGCAAGAACCCGTTTTCATGATCGAATCTCATTATAACTTGAAAGACCATAATAAAATCCGTTAAAGTTATCGCCATCGGATAACTTGAAAAATCGACCATATCGCCGACCAAAGGCCAGCCAAACCGCTGAAAAACCGGCAAAATGTATGTTGCAAGAACCCGTTTTTATGATCGAATCTCGTTATAACTTGATAGACCATGATAAAATCCGTTAAAATTATCGAGATCGGTTCACTTTAAAAATCGACCAAAGGCCAGCCAAATCGCTGAAAAACTGGCAAAATAAAAGTTTCTAGAACCCGTTTTCATGATCGAATCTCGTTATAACTTGCTAGACCTTGATAAAATCCGTTAAAATTATTGAGATCGGTTAACTTGAAAAATCGACCATATCGCCGACCAAAGGCCAGCCAAATCGCTGAAAAACCGGCAAAATGTATGTTGCAAGAACCCGTTTTCATAATCGAATCTCGTTATAACTTGATAGACCATGATAAAATCCGTTAAAATTATCGAGATCGGTTCACTTGAAAAAATCGACCAAAGGCCAGCCAAATCGCTGAAAAACTGGCAAAATAAAAGTTTCTAGAACCCGTTTTCATGATCGAATCTCGTTATAACTTGATAGACCATGATAAAATCCGCTAAAATTATCGAGATCGGTTCACTTTAAAAATCGACCAAAGGCCAGCCAAATCGCTGAAAAACTGGCAAAATAAAAGTTTCTAGAACCCGTTTTCATGATCGAATCTCGTTATAACTTGCTAGACGTTGATAAAATCCGTTAAAATTATTGAGATCGGTTAACTTGAAAAATCGACCATATCGCCGACCAGAGGGTAGCCAAATCGCTGAAAATCCGGCAAAATTAAAGTTGCTAGAACCCGTTTTCATGATCGAATCTCGTTATAACTTGATAGACCATGATAAAATCCGCTAAAATTATCGAGATCGGTTCACTTGAAAAATCGACCATATCGCCGACCAGAGGCTAGCCAAATCGCTGAAAAACCGGCAAAATAAAAGTTTCTAGAACCCGTTTGCATGATCGAATCTCGTTATAACTTGATAGACCATGATAAAATCCGTTTAAATTATCGAAATCGGCTATCTTGAAAAATTTACCATAGCGCCGACCAAAGGCCAGCCAAACCGCTGAAAAACCGGCAAAATGTATGTTGCAAGAACCCGTTTTCATGATCGAATCTCATTATAACTTGAAAGACCATAATAAAATCCGTTAAAGTTATCGCCATCGGATAACTTGAAAAATCGACCATATCGCCGACCAAAGGCCAGCCAAACCGCTGAAAAACCGGCAAAATGTATGTTGCAAGAACCCGTTTTTATGATCGAATCTCGTTATAACTTCATAGACCATGATAAAATCCGTTAAAATTATCGAGATCGGTTCACTTTAAAAATCGACCAAAGGCCAGCCAAATCGCTGAAAAACTGGCAAAATAAAAGTTTCTAGAACCCGTTTTCATGATCGAATCTCGTTATAACTTCCTAGACCTTGATAAAATCCGTTAAAATTATTGAGATCGGTTAACTTGAAAAATCGACCATATCGCCGACCAAAGGCCAGCCAAATCGCTGAAAAACCGGCAAAATTAAAGTTGCTAGAACCCGTTTACATGATCGAATCTCGTTATAACTTGATAGACCATGATAAAATCCGCTAAAATTATCGAGATCGGTTCACTTGAAAAATCGAACAAAGGCCAGCCAAATCGCTGAAAAACCGGCAAAATAAAAGTTTCTAGGACCCGTTTGCATAATCGAATCTCGTTATAACTTGATAGACCATGATAAAATCCATTAAAATTATCGAGATCGGCTAACTTGAAAAATCGACCATATCGCCGACCAAAGGCCAGCCAAATCGCTGAAAAACCGGCAAAATAAAAGTTTCTAGAACCCGTTTGCATGATCGAATCTCGTTATAACTTGATAGACCATGATAAAATCCGTTTAAATTATCGAAATCGGCTATCTTGAAAAATTGACCATAGCGCCGACCAAAGGCTAGCCAAATCGCTGAAAATCCGGCAAAATTAAAGTTGCTAGAACCCGTTTACATGATCGAATCTCGTTATAACTTGATAGACCATGATAAAATCCATTAAAATTATCGAGATCGGCTAACTTGAAAAATCGACCATATCGCCGACCAAAGGCCAGCCAAATCGCTGAAAAACCGGCAAAATAAAAGTTTCTGGGACCCGTTTGCATAATCGAATCTCGTTATAACTTGATAGACCATGATAAAATCCGTTTAAATTATCGAAATCGGCTATCTTGAAAAATTGACCATAGCGCCGACCAAAGGCTAGCCAAATCGCTGAAAATCCGGCAAAATTAAAGTTGCTAGAACCCGTTTACATGATCGAATCTCGTTATAACTTGATAGACCATGATAAAATCCATTAAAATTATCGAGATCGGCTAACTTGAAAAATCGACCATATCGCCGACCAAAGGCCAGCCAAATCGCTGAAAAACCGGCAAAATAAAAGTTTCTAGAACCCGTTTGCATGATCGAATCTCGTTATAACTTGATAGACCATGATAAAATCCGTTTAAATTATCGAAATCCGCTATCTTGAAAAATTGACCATATCGCCGACCAAAGGCCAGCCAAATCGCTGAAAAACCGGCAAAATAAAAGTTTCTAGAACCCGTTTGCATGATCGAATCTCGTTATAACTTGATAGACCATGATAAAATCCGTTTAAATTATCGAAATCGGCTATCTTGAAAAATTGACCATAGCGCCGACCAAAGGCTAGCCAAATCGCTGAAAATCCGGCAAAATTAAAGTTGCTAGAACCCGTTTACATGATCGAATCTCGTTATAACTTGATAGACCATGATAAAATCCGCTAAAATTATCGAGATCGGTAAACTTGAAAAATCGACCATATCGCCGACCAAAGGCCAGCCAAATCGCTGAAAATCCGGCAAAATCTATGTTGCTAGAACCCGTTTTCATGATCGAATCTCGTTATAACTTGATAGACCATGATCAAATCCGTTAAAATTATCGAGATCGGTTAACTTGTAAAATCTACCATATCGCCGACCAAAGACCAGCCAAATCGCTGAAAATCCGGCAAAATCTATGTTGCTAGAACCCGTTTTCATGATCGAATGTCGTTTTAACTTGATATACCATGATAAAATCCGTTAAAATTATCGAGATCGGTTAACTTGTAAAATCTACCATATCGCCGACCAAAGACCAGCCAAATCGCTGAAAATCCGGCAAAATTAAAGTTGCTAGAACCCGTTTTCATGATCGAATCTCGTTATAACTTGATAGACCATGATCAAATCCGTTAAAATTATCGAGATCGGTTAACTTGAAAAATCGACCATATCGCCGGCCAAAGGCCAGCCAAATCGCTGAAAAACCGGCAAAATAAAAGTTTCTGGGACCCGTTTGCATAATCGAATCTCGTTATAACTTGATAGACCATGATAAAATCCGTTTAAATTATCGAAATCGGCTATCTTGAAAAATTGACCATAGCGCCGACCAAAGGCTAGCCAAATCGCTGAAAATCCGGCAAAATTAAAGTTGCTAGAACCCGTTTACATGATCGAATCTCGTTATAACTTGATAGACCATGATAAAATCCATTAAAATTATCGAGATCGGCTAACTTGAAAAATCGACCATATCGCCGACCAAAGGCCAGCCAAATCGCTGAAAAACCGGCAAAATAAAAGTTTCTAGAACCCGTTTGCATGATCGAATCTCGTTATAACTTGATAGACCATGATAAAATCCGTTTAAATTATCGAAATCCGCTATCTTGAAAAATTGACCATATCGCCGACCAAAGGCCAGCCAAATCGCTGAAAAACCGGCAAAATAAAAGTTTCTAGAACCCGTTTGCATGATCGAATCTCGTTATAACTTGATAGACCATGATAAAATCCGTTTAAATTATCGAAATCGGCTATCTTGAAAAATTGACCATAGCGCCGACCAAAGGCTAGCCAAATCGCTGAAAATCCGGCAAAATTAAAGTTGCTAGAACCCGTTTACATGATCGAATCTCGTTATAACTTGATAGACCATGATAAAATCCGCTAAAATTATCGAGATCGGTAAACTTGAAAAATCGACCATATCGCCGACCAAAGGCCAGCCAAATCGCTGAAAATCCGGCAAAATCTATGTTGCTAGAACCCGTTTTCATGATCGAATCTCGTTATAACTTGATAGACCATGATCAAATCCGTTAAAATTATCGAGATCGGTTAACTTGTAAAATCTACCATATCGCCGACCAAAGACCAGCCAAATCGCTGAAAATCCGGCAAAATCTATGTTGCTAGAACCCGTTTTCATGATCGAATGTCGTTTTAACTTGATATACCATGATAAAATCCGTTAAAATTATCGAGATCGGTTAACTTGTAAAATCTACCATATCGCCGACCAAAGACCAGCCAAATCGCTGAAAATCCGGCAAAATTAAAGTTGCTAGAACCCGTTTTCATGATCGAATCTCGTTATAACTTGATAGACCATGATCAAATCCGTTAAAATTATCGAGATCGGTTAACTTGAAAAATCGACCATATCGCCGGCCAAAGGCCAGCCAAATCGCTGAAACTCCTGTAAAATCTATGTTGCTAGAACCAGTTTTCATGATCGAATCTCGTTATAACTTGATAGACCATGATAAAATCCGTTAAAATTATCGAGATCGGATAACTTGAAAAATCGACCATATCGCCGACCAAAGGCCAGCCAAACCGCTGAAAAACCGGCAAAATGTATGTTGCAAGAACCCGTTTTTATGATCGAATCTCGTTATAACTTGATAGACCATGATAAAATCCGTTAAAATTATCGAGATCGGTTCACTTGAAAAATCAAATCAAATCAAATCAAATCAAATCAAAAAGTTTTATTCAATATAAGGGACACTTGGAACACTTATTGAACGTCATTTTTCTTACGTTAACTTAAGTTAATTTACTACCGTTTCCAAAAGTAAGCCTGTCAGGAGAAGAAACGGCGAAACAAACTCCCCGGTTTTTTTTTTTTTTTACATGTGTCCCTTCTATGTACATAGGGTTGTTTATGTACATTTCAATGGAAGAGTGAGCAACTCATTGCCCTGTTTGGCTATCATCAATATACTCAGTTACACTATAATATGCTTTTTCACAAAGTTTCTGTTTGATGCTTGCCTTAAAACTTAAAAATGGTAGTTCACACATTTTTAATGGTAGTTTATTGAAAAGGCGTATACTTTGCCCCACAAAAGAGTTACTAGTTTTGTGCAGTCTAGTCACAGGGACACGGAGTTTATCCCTCTTGCGTGTATTTATATTGTGCATATCACTATTTTTCTTAAAACTATCTATATTCTTTCTTACATATATCAAATTTTCAAATATGTATTGACATGCCACAGTCATTATCCCTATTTCTTTAAACTTCTCTCTGAGAGAATCTCTAGATTTGAGTTTATAGATTGCACGAACAGCCCGTTTCTGCAGCACAAAGATAGAACTGATGTCTGTAGCATTTCCCCATAAAAGGATGCCATAAGACATAACACTATGGAAATAACTAAAATAGACCAACCGAGCTGTGTTTATATCAGTTAGGTGTCTAATTTTCCTTACTGCGAATGCTGCAGAACTGAGTCTTTTCGACAATCCAGCTATATGGGGCCCCCATTGCAATTTATGATCCAATGTAACTCCAAGGAAAACTGTTGTTTCAACAAGGTCCAACACTTCGTCGTTGATAAGTACATTGGTTTGCACTTGTTTCACATTTGGCATAGTGAACTTGACACATTTAGTTTTTTTACTATTGAGTACTAAGTTATTAGCGCTGAACCAATGTACTACGTCAGAGAGAGCATTATTCACATCGTCAAGGTTAGCTTTTTGCCGGTCTATCTTAAAAATCAGAGAAGTATCATCAGCAAATAATACAATATCGTGTTTATTGCTTACCATGTAAGGTAAATCATTAATATAAGTTAAAAAGAGAAACGGAACAAGAATTGAACCCTGTGGAACACCCATCTCTATTGGACACCCCGGAGATGTTACGCCATGTATATCGACTTTTTGTATTCTATTACTTAGATATGAAGATATAAGTTTTAGAGCCAGGTCTCTTACACCGTAGTGATCTAACTTCCTGATCAACGTTTCATGGTGCACACAATCAAAGGCTTTAGATAGATCACAGAATACACCTAGAGCATCCTGTGAAGCTTCCCAAGCTTCAAGAATTTTTCTAATGAGCTCGACACCTGCATCGGTAGTCGAGCGACCCTTTGTGAAACCGTATCGTTTAGTGTGTATCAAATTATGTTCATTAAAAAAGGCTAAAAGTTGATTAAGTATTAGTTTTTCAAAAATTTTACTGAAAATTGGCAGTATTGATATAGGTCTAAAGTTCGTAGGGTCGTTAATACTACCAGCTTTTAATAAAGGAATTATTTTACTATACTTCGGGAGACGAATTTAAGACTTTGGTTAATGAAACTGGTATATCAGCAAAGAATGTCTCAAAAGTAGTTGCCACATCAATATCAGTCTTAATTATATGATCATTAATTTTTAGAGTTATTGAGTCATTCTTAAGAGAAGTTTTTCCAGTTTCAGAATTAATAATGTCCCAAGTTGTTTTAGTTACATTGGAGGACTTCAAAATTTTATTTCTCACAGCAATAGACTTGGCGTCTGAACAAACCTTTTTAAATAATTTTGAGTAATTTTTAACATAATTTGTAAATTCCAAATTAAAATTAATAGATTTTTCTTGATAAAGTTCATACAGCCTTCGTCTACTTATGTGAATGCCTGGGGTAGCCCACTCACTAAACGACAAACGTTTTCCCAATAGAACCGTTTCGGGGTAAATATGCGCTTATGTTCTGCGTGTACAATTTGAAAAAAATAATTGTACATTGCATTACACGCAAGGTGGTTATTTATTAAAGGAAACTTACTTTGGATATTACCTCGAAAACGGCTCAAGCGATTTGCATTTATGGGAATATAAGTAACTCTTTTCTTGGGAGCTTTCACATTTTTCTTACTGAAAGTTATTAATTGGCCACAGTGGTCAGAGTCTAATTTACTTATGATTTCATTACTAGTGGGCCGAAAGTTTGCGAACACGTTATCAATGCAAGTTGCTGATGAACTTGTTATTCGTGTTGGCTCAGAAAATAAGTAAAATAAATTAGAGGAACTAAAAAGGCATTTTAATCGATTGCTCATGGATGAATTTTCTAAAATATTGACATTAAAGTCTCCACATATGATTATATTTTTACCTGAAGTACAGACTTTTACCAAAACTTCATCCATGATTTGTTCAAAATGCTCGAAAGCTCCACTAGGGGGTCGGTATACGCACACAACAATGTATTGCTCTAACTCTATACATGATAACTCAATAGTACTCTCCGCAGAAAGGTGCACAACATCCAGACGTTCTTTATATTTCATGCGTTTTTCTAAAATAATCATGGAGCCTCCTCGTATTGCAACCTTCCTGCTGAAGGCACTAGCAACCTGATGGTTACAGAAGTTGAACATGAACTGCTCGTCCCTAAGCCAATGTTCTGTTAAACATAATACATGAATATCATTACAGTCCATGAACAACTCCAATTCTAATTCTTTATTTAACATTCCTTGGATGTTCTGATGAACAAGTTTAATAAAGGAAGTAGCATTATTATTCATAAAATCGCCAGAGATTGCCTCTGTTGTCTTATAACTTAATTTAAAGTATTTGGAACATATTCCAAAGAATCATTACATATAATGTCCTTGTTTGCCTGCTCAATAGAAGCAGTCTTGTTAGCCAATGATTTGGCTGTGTTCAAATTAAATACGTGTATACAATAATGTAGCATGCTTGCTACTTGTCGTTTATAATCGACCAAAGGCCAGCCAAATCGCTGAAAAACTGGCAAAATAAAAGTTTCTAGAACCCGTTTTCATGATCGAATCTCGTTATAACTTGATAGACCATGATAAAATCCGCTAAAATTATCGAGATCGGCTTACTTGAAAAATCGACCATATCGCCGACCAAAGGCTAGCCAAATCGCTGAAAATTCGGCAAAATTAAAGTTGCTAGAACCCGTTTTCATGATCGAATCTCGTTATAACTTGATAGACCATGATAAAATCCGTTAAAATTATCGAGATCGGCTAACTTGAAAAATAGACCATATCGCCGACCAAAGGCTAGCCAAATCGCTGAAAAACCGGCAAAATTAAAGTTGCTAGAACCCGTTTTCATGATCGAATCTCGTTATAACTTGATAGACCACGATAAAATCTGTTGTAAATAATAATAACTGAGTACACTAATACTTTGACTAATTTATTTTTAATAATAATTTATACAAGACACGTTAGCAGTTCACCGATATATACATGAGACAGACAGATAAAAAAACGTCTTGATGACAGCTGTCATAGTAAGCCACTTCAAGTCATGTGGCCAGTTGTATTTTGGCGTCCTCCATTTCAACATCCTCCTCTGGACGCAAACCCATGGCTGCCGCGAAGACCTCATGCTTTGGACGCGCCAATCCCTTTGTCATAGCATCTGCGACCATCTCTGCAGTGCTCTTATACTTCACACATATAGCCTTGGCTGCAACCTTCTCCTTGACAAAATGATATCGGACATCTATGTGCTTGCTACGGGGATGATGGCCATCATTTCCTGAAATGCTAATGGCACTCTGATTATCACAATATAATAAAAACGGCGTACCCGACAGATGAGGCCAGAAATCCTCTTCCAGCTGTTTAAGCCATAAGGCCTCTTGTACTGCAGTTGCTAGAGACATATACTCGGCCTCTGTACTCGACAGGGCCACGGTAGACTGCCTCTTACTACACCAGCTTATGGCTGCCCCCTGAAAAACAAAAATGTATCCGGAGCAAGATCTTCTATCTTCTATATTTGTTGCCCAGTCAGCGTCACAATAGCCAACAATATCAGTACTGTTTTTTTGAAGACAAGTTTCTTGGAAACGGTTCCTTTTAAATATCGCAATATTATCTTCACAGCGACCCAGTGTTGAATAGTTGGTTGAAGGTTGTGTGAAGCGACTGAGTGCATTTACTGCATAAGCAATATCTGGCCTTGTACCTTGCGAGAGATATAGTAAACAACCAATGACTTCTTGATACGGTACGTTCTTCAAGACTTCCTTTTCATTTTCAGCCCTTTTAAATTGTATGTTAGGCTCACACGGTGTGTATACAGGCTTACAATCACTCATTTTAAATTTACTAAGTATTTTTTCTATGTATAAAGACTGATCCAGTGAAATTTCATTTTTGTCAATGTCTTGTGTAATTCTCAAACCAATGCAACATTTTGCTTCACCCAAATCCTTCATTTGAAATTTTTCTTTTATCTTGTTCTTCATGCATAAAGCCGTTGCTTCGTTATTATAAAAACACAGTATATCGTCCACATAAATAGTTATAAACAATATATCTGTCTCACCAATTATACGATAGTATATGCAAGGATCCATCTTTGACCGTAACATGCCGATTTCTAGAAGAGCTGCATTCCATTTTTTGTTCCATTGTCTGCTTGCTTGTTTAAGTCCATATATAGATTTGTTGAGGCGACAAACTTTATGATTATTTTCAAAATAGGGGGCGGCTGCGTCATGTATATTTCCTCATCTATATCTCCTTGTAAAAAAGCTGTCACAGCATCCATTTGATATATTTTTAAGTTATATTTTACAGCTAAACCAATCACATACCTCAATGAGGAATATCGCACCACCGGAGCATAAACTTCTTGATATTCCAGTCTTTTTTTTTGTTGACAACCTTTCGCAACATGTGACAAGCCCTTCCGCATTTGTCTTCGTTTTGTAAACCCATTTACATGTTAATACCTTTCTATCCTTCGGAATGTCGACAAGTGTCCATGTGTTGTTAAGCATTAATGATTGATATTCTGCATTCATTGCTTCTATCCAATAGTCTGCCTTGTTGCTTTCTAAGGCTTCAGAAAGACTCTGTGGATCACTGTCTAAGATACTCATAGTTGATTCAGCATTGCACACATATGATGTAGGTCTATTAGAGACAGGCTCATTGTCTACCACTCTTCTGCTTCTAGATCGTAGAGTCATCTGTAACTTAGAAGTCTCAACGTCTCTCTCCGGTACGTATGTTTCATCTTCAGGGTCGGTGTATGTAGATGACAGACTTGAATCAACTACTGTTGTTTCTTCATTTGTTTCATCACCGGAACTGTCTTCTTCCTCCAATAAGTTTATCATTACATTTTCTTTTTTAGGTGGGGAGTTCGTGACACGATTATATACTATATTTCTGTGTACTGTGGCTTCGAGGAATACAACATCTCTACTTGTGGTGGCTCTCTTGCTTTGAGGGTCTATAAAACGGTAGCCCTTTATTCCATCACAATACCCAACAAATATTAACTCATGAGATTTTATATCGAGTTTTAGACGATGTTCCTTCGGTATATGCACCATTGCCTTGCATCCAAATATTCTCATATTACTTAAATTTGGCTTATTGTTTGACCATACTTCTTCAGGAGTAATATCTGAAAGCGCTCTTGTTGGTGAGCGGTTTATTATGTATGCTGCCGTGACTAAGGCTTCACTCCAGTATTCCAGCTGTAACTGGCACCTCTAAGCGATGTTGTTTGCATTGGTCCACATACATAAGAGTGGATGAGCTCTAGCAACTCAGTTGCCCTGGAGCCTTCGCTTGGAAATGGCTGTCTTGTCTGCTTTCCTTCTATACAACATACACAAATAATGTTATCCTTTAACGGCGACAATTTAACGCCTGTTGTACATTTTGGAATTTTATTCACAGCAGTAAAGTTTAAGTGGCCCATTCTCTGGTGCGACAGGTAGGCATCATCTTCAGCCGTAGCCGTCATGGCATGGACTTCTTCATTGATAATATTTAGTCTATACATATCATTTACCAACAGTGCATTAGCTACATATTGACCATTTTGGTTCAGTATTTTGCAACCATGGTTATCAAATTTAACTTTACAGCCACTCTTTATCATATATCTGCTCACAGATATAAGGTTGGTTGATAATTCAGGCACATATAAAACATTCCTTACCTGTATATCATTGATTTGCTCATGTGCATCTGGAACTTTTATTGTAACATTGCCACAGCTTTCCACTCGGAGCACTTTGTTATCAGCAATTCTAATTGTACTTACAGGCGGCTCAGTCTCATCGTCCAACCATTCCTTGTTCATGGTCATGTGCATAGAAGCACCGGAGTCTATGAACCAGTTCCATGAGTTGTTCACTGTTGTGGCTGAAAAAGCTGCAATGAAACCTTTTTTATCATCTGATTTATTCTTTTTAAACCAGCAATTCTTTCCTAGGTGACAAAATTTATTGCAATTGTAGCACCGTGGTCCCTTTGATTTGATTGGTTGCTTACTTTGAAGCTTAGTATGATTTCTTGAGTTTGAGTAAAATGCATTTGTTTCCGTCGATTTCACTTCTTGAAGTAGTTTTGTTTTGATGGAATCTGCACATATTTTTACTCCGGAACTCTCTATTGCCATGATCATCGGCTTGTAATGCTCTGGTAAACATCTGGTGGACATTATTTTACTTACATAGTCTTCAATACTAGTACAAGTGTCCAATGTAGTGTTTATTAAGTCTTTAAGTAGGCTTACCTTGCGGGTCAAACCTGCATCCTCAAAAGCATTGGCTAAGTTTGTCCAAACCTCTTTTGCTGAAGCGGCTTCTCTAATGTGAACAAAGAGAACGGGATCAATTAATAAGATTAATTTCGACTTGGCTTTAACATCCTTCTTTTGATCTACTCTTTCGTTGGTAACACATTTCCATAGTTCTTCCAATTCCAAATACGCCTTCACTGCGAAGCTCCATGTGGAATAGTATTCTCGACCCATGAGCTTTTCTATGCTCATAATACCACTATTGGATGCCATCGTGATAAAATATTATGTGAAAAATTTTGCAAATGGAAATTTTCTGAAACAAAGGAACGTGAAGACGGCCGCTTTTCGAGGTTATGAAATTTTACTGTTCGACTTTTATCTTTTGAATGCGTATATTTTTTACACATTTACAGGTCCCATAACCTGTTGTAAATAATAATAACTGAGTACACTAATACTTTGACTAATTTATTTTTAATAATAATTTATACAAGACACGTTAGCAGTTCACCGATATATACATGAGACAGACAGATAAAAAAACGTCTTGATGACAGCTGTCATATTAAGCCACTTCAAGTCATGTGGCCAGTTGTCGCTGAAAAACCGGCAAAATCTATGTTGCTAGAACCCTTTTTCATAATCGAATCTCGTTATAACTTGATAGACCATGATAAAATCCGTTAAAATTATCGAGATCGGTTTACTTGAAAAATCGACCAAAGGCCAGCCAAATCGCTGAAAACCAGCAAAATCTATGTAGCTAGAACCCGTTTTCATGATCGAATCTCGTTATAACTTGATAGACCATGATACAATCCGTTAAAATTATCGAGATCGGTTAGCTTGAAAAATCGACCAAAGGCCAGCCAAATCGCTGAAAAACCGGCAAAATCTATGTTGCTAGAACCCGTTTTCATAATCGAATCTCGTTATAACTTGATAGATCATGATAAAATCCGTTAAAATTATCGAGATCGGCTAACTTGAAAAATCGACCATATCGCCGACCAAAGGCCAGCCAAATCGCTGAAAAACCGGCAAAATCTATGTTGCTAGAACCCGTTTTCATGATCGAATCTAGTTATAACTTGATAGACCATGATAAAATCCGTTAAAATTATCGAGATCGGTTTACTTGAAAAATCGACCAAAGGCCAGACAAATCGCTGAAAAACCGGCAAAATCTATGTAGCTAGAACCCGTTTTCATGATCGAATCTCGTTATAACTTGATAGACCATGATAAAATCCGTTAAAATTATCGAGATCGGTTTACTTGAAAAATCGACCAAAGGCCAGCCAAATCGCTGAAAAACCGGCAAAATCTATGTAGCTAGAACCCGTTTTCATGATCGAATCTCGTTATAACTTGATAGACCATGATAAAATCCGTTAAAATTATCGAGATCGGTTTACTTGAAAAATCGACCAAAGGCCAGCCAAATCGCTATAAAACCGGCAAAATCTATGTAGCTAGAACCCGTTT
The DNA here is from genome assembly GCA_929442735.1 of Watsonalla binaria. Lineage (NCBI taxonomy): Eukaryota > Metazoa > Arthropoda > Insecta > Lepidoptera > Drepanidae > Watsonalla > Watsonalla binaria. Next base: position 8,080,521 of record OV838939.1, on the reverse strand, counting down.
TCATGATCGAATCTCGTTATAACTTGATAGACCATGATAAAATCCGTTAAAATTATCGAGATCGGTTTACTTGAAAAATCGACCAAAGGCCAGCCAAATCGCTAAAAAACCGGCAAAATCTATGTAGCGAGCAGTGTCAGATGGTAAGGAATAACCCGTCCAAGACACCAGGAACCTGGATAAACGCAGAGAAGCCGTGGAGCCGTGTACATATTGATTTTGCGGGACCGTTTCAGGGCAAGACATTTTTACTACTTGTTGATAGTTATAGCAAGTGGATCGAAGCAGATATTGTGCCATCTATGGGTAGTGGTACAGTAATAACGATATTGAGAAGAATATTTGCATCTCAAGGTCTGCCTGACACATTGGTGTCTGATAATGGCAGAACCTTCACGTCTGAGGAATTTAATACTTTTTTAAAGAACAATGGCATTAAACATGTGTACTCTCCTCCATACCACCCAGCGTCGAATGGACAGGTGGAACGTGCAGTGCAGACACTTAAGAACAAACTGAAAAAGATGTCGGCTGTTAGCATCCCTTGGTCTGAAAAGCTTGCAAAAGTGCTGTACAATCTGCGTACTGTACCTAACACCTGTACCTATAAGACTGCAGCAGAAATGCTAAATGGGCGCAAATATAGGACTGCTGTGTCTATACTACACCCTGATAATGTCAGAAGTAACCATCAACAACTGGAGGGCTCAGCTGTATGTATGCCGAAAAGTCGTTTTGAGGTGAATCAGCCTATTTTGATGAGAGCATATGGGCCTAATGAAAAATGGCAGAAAGGTATAGTGGAGGTAATGCCACCACACATATCCTCTGGCATAAGCCTTCGTTTGCACGATTCCTGCATGTGGGATGTGTAACAAGCTCAACACTTCTTTTTGCAGTGTCCTTGGTATTATAACTCTGTTGCACCACAATAAACAATATTTATTGAGCGAAAGAGCATCCTTTTGAGTCCAAAACGGTGCCAGGCTTGAATCTCTGTTAGTTCGCGGCCAGCCGTGTAGAACAAAAAATACAATCTTCTGTAACAACGGATCTTTTTTTGTTTCCACTGCAATCCTTTTAGCGTCAATGTCCCAACCCTCGGGGCGCTCCTCCAGTAGTAACACCTCTCTTAAGCAGTCCACTTTTACAACCGAAGTTTCAGGAGTGTTCCATCTGCTGAGCGCGTCAGCGTTACCGATTGCTTTACCTGGCCTGTATTTAATAGTATAGTTGTAACATCCAAGTTTAAGTGACCATCTTAACATCCTTGGCGATATTTGATCCAGTATAAATTTTTCTGGATTAAGCAATCCGACTAATGGTTTATGGTCTGTTACAATACCAAATGGTCTACCTACTAAATACTCATGGAATTTCTTCAATCCGAACATAATAGCAAGGGCTTCCTTATCAATTTGCCCGTAACACCTCTCATGCGGTTGCAATGTCCAAGACGCCATCATCACTGGCCTCTCCGTGCCATCATCCATGACGTGCGCTATAATGGCTCCAAGTCCATACTCCGAAGAATCACATATGAGCAATAGTTCCCGACTCACCTCATAGCCCACCAAAGTGAGTTCCGACGATAGCAGGCTCTTCGCCTCAACAAATGCAGCTTGCTCCGACTCGCCCCATGTCCAAGGCCTCTTTGATTCCAGTAGACGGTATAAAGGCTCTAATATGGTTGCTTTGTTAGGCAAAAAATTTTCATAAAAATTATAGAGCCCAAGAAAAGCTCTAAGCGATTGTTTGTTTGTTGGGGCAGGCTTCTCCTTAATTTCCTTCACCTTAATATCAGAGGGGTGAACTCCATTGCCGTCGATCATGTGTCCCAAGAATGTTATTCTATCCGCGGCAAATACACACTTATCCTTGTTCAGTCGGAACCCCATTTGGTTCAGTTTATGCATAACTTCACATAGTCTCTTGTCGTGTTCCTCGGGATTACTCCCCGTAATAGCTACGTCGTCTAACAAACACGCTACGCCCTCCATATCAGACAAAGCAGAAGACATCACCCGCTGGAATATCCCCGGTGCGGCGCTCACACCAAAGGCTAACCGGTTCATCTTCATAAGCCCCATGGGAGTATTCAGTGTCAATAGCTCCGCTGTGTCCTCGTCCACTCTGAGTTGCGTATGAGCATGTTTTAAGTCTAATTTGCTAAACACGCGACCTCCACTCAACTTCACAAAAGCTTCCGAGGTTGTGGGCAATGGGTAACTATCAACATCTATTGCGGCATTCACTGTCGACCGGTAGTCACCACATATTCTTAATGACCCGTCATCCTTTTTTACAATTCTCAATGGAGTAGCCCACTTAGAATACGCAACTGGTGTCAACACACCATTTTTAATCATTTGATTTAACTCCTTCATCAACTGTTCCTTTAATGGGAATGGAACAGGACGAGCCTTCAAAAACCTAGGCTTAGCTCCAGCACGCACATGCAGAGATACTTCTGGTCCATTGTATTCCCCTAGTTGCTCTTTAAATAAGTTCGGAAATTTTTCTACATACTGTTGAATTTCCTCTGTAGACCAGCACACGCCAGAAATGTACACGCCTAGTGGTTTGAACCAGTTCCTGCCCAACAGGCTCGGTCCCCGCCCCTTCACCACCAACAGCTCACACTGCGCCTCCTTATTGCCCAGCGTGGCGCGTACATTAGCCAGTCCCAGTACTTCCAACTGTTCATGAGTCCATGTAGCAAGCTTCACATTTGTAGACTGCAGTCGAGGAGGTATTAGCCACAAACTTTGATATGTTTCTTCTGATATAATGGTTCGTGATGCACCGGAGTCTATCTCCATTAACAACTTAGCACCATCAATAATAATCTCTGCTGTGATTCGGGGTTGGTAGTCCTCAGAGCATGTGTGGATACCCAACATCGCTTCTGGAGCTTTATTAAAAGTGGAGTCTTCATTTTCTTCCACTTTATGCACCTTCCTCGACTTCTTCTCACAAGCAGGTGCTATATGACCATACTTCTTACAATAGAAACATCTAGCTTTGGTAAATGTACACCGCTCCCCACTTCTATGTATTCGTGCACAGTGCACGCACTCATTCGAGTTAAACCTGCCAATCTCCATGGGCTCCACACTGGACTGAGTTTGCTTTGAGTCCAGAACTTCAGGGTATAAATCAGGAAATGTTGCTTGGTAGTTGAGACACAGCTGCACCGCTGCCTCATGAGTCAGATTCTTAGTTTTTAATAAGTCTCTTCGCAAGCGCTCATCACGTACCCCCAACACTAATCTGTCCCTCAATTGACGTTTGTGATCAACAAAGTTGCATTTAACCCCCAGTAAGCTTATAGCTGCTACATATTCCTGCACGCTTTCCCCATGTTGTTGTTGGCGTTTATGAAATTTATCAGCTTGTAAAATTTCATTAATTTCCGGTTCAAAAAATTTGTCCAAAACACTTATAATTTGCGTAAAGTTCACACTAGTAGGACGGTCTGGCACTAATAAAGATGCAATTAATGCATAAGTGTCTTTTCCACACTGTGATAAAAACAATGAACGTGCTTTTTCAAGGTTATCTTTGTCAATGCCTGCCGCATCCAGAGCACATAATAACTGTTCTTTATAATCGCACCACTTGTCTGTTTTAGGATTAAAATGTCCCGGAAACACAATATTTGCAATATTAGACGCCATCTTCCAACACAATTATAATTTATTTTCCACAGTCGCCATTAAAGAATACAACATAAGTGAGATCCAAAGCAAACTAATTTATTGACATATTAATTATTATATCTACCCTCAGACACATTAATAAAAGTTACATTGAAAGTACCCACCTAAATACATAACAGAAACGATCCAATGTTTTGATGCACAAATAATAAGTTAGCTAAAATATACTGTGAGGCCACTGTCAAAATTCCAATTGATTTAAATTTTTCCCTTAACGAATCTCGGGGTCCCAAATTATAAATTGATCGTATAGCCCTTTTCGGTAATGTGAATATATTCTCTATATCAGCAGCTTTGCCCCAAATTGAAATAGCATAGGACATAACACTATGAAAATAACAAAAATATACAAGTCGAGCTGTTTCTATGTCTGTATACTGTCTAACTTTACGAATTGCAAGGGTTATACCTAGAAATACTACTGACTCTACGATATCCAAAGTTTCACCATTTACCATGACCTTTGTATCAACAGGTTTGACGTTTGGTAAAGTGAATTTAATACATTTAGTTTTTTGTGCATTTAAGACTAAGTTATTTACATTAAACCATTTCAATACCTGATCAAGTGCACTGTTTACATCTGCATAATTTGTTTTGGCTCTGTCGACTTCAAACAAAAGAGATGTGTCATCAGCGAACAGTACAATGTCACACGTATTCTTGACTAAATTTGGTAAATCATTAATATATACTAAGAACAGAAATGGTCCTAGGATTGAACCCTGTGGGACGCCCATTAGTACTGGAGAACCGGAAGATTTGACGCCATTTACTTCGACCGCTTGAATCCGCTGACAAAGATACGATTTGATTAGGTCGAGTGCCCTACCTTTGACACCGTAATAATTTAATTTAACTAATAAGGTTTCGTGTTGGACACAATCGAAAGCCTTGGATAGGTCGCAGAATACACCTATGATGTTGTGAGCGTTCTCCCACGCTCTATAAATATGTCTAAGAAGTGCAACACCAGCATCAGTAGTTGAACGACCTTTTGTGAAGCCATATTGCTCGCTATGTAGAATATTATTAAGATTAAAGAAGGCGACTATTTGATTCAAAATAATTTTTTCAAAAATTTTGCTGAGGGCTGGCAGGATAGAGATCGGTCTGAAGTTGGTAGGATCACTATTATCACCACCTTTAAATAATGGAATAACTTTACTATATTTCATGAGGTCCGGGAATACACCGCTCATAATACAACTGTTAAAAATTTCAGCTAAACAGGGGGCAATTATGTCAGTAATATCGTGAAGTACTTTCACTGATATATCCCATAAATCACCAGTCTTTTTGGAATTCAAACTTTTAAATGTCTTTATTATTTCAAAAGGCGTGATAGGACAAAAACTAAAGCTAGTGCCACACTCAGAAACATTTGATTTCAATAATAATTCGGCGTCTGTGGGAGATGAATTTAGGGAACTAGTAGTTACTAAAGGAATATTTACAAAGAAGTTGTTGAAAGTTTCAGCTATTTTGTTATCATCTTCGATTACTTTGTTATCAATATTTAAAGTAATACGACAATCGCGACTCTTTGCCTTTCCCGTCTCGGCATTAATAACGTTCCAGGTAGTCTTTATCTTATTATCAGAGTATTTGATTTTCTGGGCAAGATGCAAGGCTTTAGCTTTTATACAAACTTTCTTAAAACATTTAGAGTATCTAGTTACGAATGCTGAGAAATCAGGACTATGATCATATCGTTTCATACCATAAAGATCATACAACTTCTTTCTACTTATATGTATACCTACAGTTGCCCATTCATTGAATTTTACTTTACTATGCTTCTGAACAGTTTTTAATTTAAAAGTACTATTGAATTCCGTTTGTATAACGTTAAACAGGCTATTGTAAAGAGCATCAGGATCTTCTTGTGGCCCTTGTAGGTAGGTTATTTTGCTTGCCAAGTTAGACCTGAAATTTGCTACAAGTTTCTTAGTAATAGGTCTATAAGTAGTTTTTTTTACTACATTATTTGTTTTATTTAATATTGTGATTTTTTGACCACAATGGTCTGACGTAAGATCACTGATAATAGATTTTTCCAGGGCCTCACAGTCGCAGAACACATTATCTAGACATGTGGCAGAAGTGGCAGTTATTCTAGTGGTTTCTAGAAATAATGGCTTTAAATTAAAAGAATTAAACAGACTAATTAAACGCACCGAAAGGGAATTATTTTCTAGCAAGTTAACATTAAAATCGCCATACACTACAATGCTTTTATTATGGCCCGCAACACGTCTAATGGCATCTTCAAGGATAGATTCAAATGAACAGAAATTGCCAGATGGAGGTCGATATACGCATATTATTACATGTCTTTCTAGTTCAATACACGATAGTTCGACAGTGCGCTCGATAGACAGGTTTACTATATCACTACGCTCTTTACATTTAACATTATTAGATACCAAGATTAAAGAGCCACCATGAATTGCTGATTTTCTGACGAATGCACTACAAAGTCTATAATTATTCTTGTTGAGCAATAGCTCATGATTTTTAAGCCAATGTTCAGTTAAACAAAGCACATGAACATTATGGCTTACTAAAAATAAATCAATTTCTAATTGTTTGCCAGCCAAGCCTTGTATATTTTGGTGCACTTTTTTTTTTTTTTGTTGACGAGGGGGAAACCTTCAAAAGGTCCCCGACCGCCCTGGGAGAGGCAGATCGGGGTATGTGGGATTCTTACCGCACTAAAACCCCCCCGGTGGCCGTCCTCAGTGCTCAGGGGGGACTCCGGGTACTCCGCTCGGAGGTCTCCTTCTGGGACATTACCGTCTCGCAGAAGGAGACTACGGCCTTCCATGCCTCTCTGTCTGCCAGCATAGCCGTCACTACGCGTGGCAGAGAGAGGTCCTGCCCGATCCTGGTGACCAGGACTCGACGCTCCGAGCTCCACGCTGGGCACTGCTCCAGCGTGTGCTGTGCGGAATCCCGGTCACAGCCGCAATGGTGGCATTGCGCCGTCGGTTCGCGACCGATCCGATTCAGGTACTCACCGAAACACCCGTGTCCGGTGAGTACCTGCGTCAGCCGGAAGGTGACGTGATCCTTCCTCTTTAGCCAAGGGCCCGAGGCTCGGCAAAATTGCACCGACAGCGCGTTGGCGGGCGTTCTGCGGCTCACACAGCCGCTCCCGCCACGCCAAAAGCGCACGTCGGTGCTCCTGCCTGCGCACTTCAGCCGCATTAGGAGGCGCAGTTCCGTCGGCCCGGCGGAGACGGTCGTAAACACGAGCATCCATCTCCGCCAGGATGTCCAGGGGCGGAAACCGCGCCAGGACAGTGGCCGCCTCAAGACAGGGTACGGTACCCCCGTGCGACCCGGATGGCCATAGGACGCTGCATACATAGTTCTGCAGCGCCTAACACCCAGTCTGGAAGACCAGACGGGTGCTCCGTAGAGAGCCACGGATCGCACGACCCCCGCATAGAGGCGGCGGACTCCTTCACTCGGCCCCCCGAGATTGGGCAGCAGTCTGTGCAACGCACCCGCTACCCTCTTGATCCGGGGGACTGACAACGAGGGAGAGGAAACAGGTCGAATATGACCTCTCGCTCACTCCCTTAGTTTACAAGGAGTGAGATAGCAATCAGTTTGCATAGGACCTCTCGCTCACTCCTTTAATAGCAATCCGTACGAATAGGTCCTCTCCCTCACTCCCATAGTTGCGCGAGAAACGGGGCGCTAATTGTGATATTGAGATTGTTATATATAAAAACCCACGCCCCGGTTCATCGTCCACTCGTCTCACTTAATTAACGGCGAAGCTCTGCCCTAGAGCTCACTAAATTGTAATAGTGATAAGCATAAATATAAGTTTCATTTGAATGTAATATACAGTCCACTAATAAATAAGTTTTGGAAAGGCGGTTTTCATTTCAACCAACACAATTGTTGGTCCGTACGAGCCGGATGAAAACACCAGCACGACAATCACTTGTCCGGGTGAAGAAAGAAGACGAGTGGTACCACGAAGAGAAGAAATCTTCAATCAAGAAAGAAGAAACCACTTAGTGAAGCAAAGAAGATTTAAGAAAGAAGAAATCACTAAGCGAAGATCGAAGATTTCAATCAAAAGAAGAAAAAGTAATGAAGAAAGAAGCATCATTACGAAGAACTTAACTAAATCCTCAAGAAAGAAGAGGGTGGCAGTTTATTGAGGTTCGGCCCATCACCTCCTCCGTGCCAGCGTGCCCGCGTGCTTCGTGTCAAGAGGGTGGCAGTTTATTGAGGTTCGGCCCATCACCTCCTCCGTGCCAGCGTGCCCGCGTGCTTCGTGTCAAGAGGGTGGCAGTTTATTGAGGTTCGGCCCATCACCTCCTCCGTGCCCGCGTGCCCGCGTGCTTCGAGTCAAGCCAACGAGTCTACGAGCAATGAGCTTCACGTCGTGCGGCGTGTCATCTTTGAATTAAGCGATAGGGGCCTCGCTCTGTGCCACCTAACGGTGACAAAGGTACAGGGCAGGCAAGGTAACACACTAATTCCCTTACCCTATATCCATATCCATCCCTGAGGGAGCGAACGCCACTCCTGGCACCTCCTGAAAGACTGCTAGGGACGTTAGGAGTAGGGGCACGAAGAGCCGAAGCATGAACACGAGAAGCAAAGCCGGAGGGGAGAAGCCCACTCTGCAAGTGTACGAAGATTACCCCGCGTCCCCGTCCGTCGTCGGCGCGATACCGTCCCAGGAACAAACGAATCGCGCACCCGCCATAACCACCGTCGAGGAAGAAAACATAGCCCCGCCGCGCGGCGCCGCTTCACCCCGAGCTATGTCGTCCCGCTCGCACCAATCGACCGCGAGCGCTATAGCTCGCATTAGGCAAGCCGAGTTTGAAGCTGAAGAACGACTTGCTGCTATACAGAGGAAGGAGCTGCAGCTGGAAGCTATGCTAGTGAAAAAAACGGTTGGCGTTAGACGTGGCCACGATAAGGGAAGAAACTCCAAGAGGGAGCGAGGTAGACGACACTGAGGCAGGCGGCAGAGTAGATGACTGGCTACAACGCGCCCGAATCGCGCCAGGAAAAAGGGATTTAGATTACGAATCTTCAGATATGCGTGCATCGGTCCCGTACCCAATACGGGGGGAGAGACCCGGACGCGCAGAAGAGACAGAACGACCGACGGCCAACCTACCCGCAACGAACGAGCGGAGAGAAAATACGGAGCACCGCCGGACCGATTTTGTCATGCCAGAGAGTGAGAGGGAACGACATAGACATCTCACTCCCCCGCGCGGTACTACGCAACGACCGCGATCACCCACACCGGCCCGATCGAGAGACCGAGGAATAGAGCGTTTAGCGGAAGCATTAGAGAAGATGACCCAGAGGCAAGCACCACTATCGCGACAGATCCAGGAGTTACTGATCTTCAGTGGCGCCGAAGGGGAATGGCTACCGTTTAAAGCAGCCATGAGAGATTCTTCATACCGCTACAATTTCTCACCGGTGGAAAATATAGCTCGACTTAGGGCGTGCCTCAGAGGAGAGGCGCGTGAACTTGTGTCGGCGCTATTATTTACGACTACCGATCCCGCCGTCATTATGAAAACGTTAGATCAATGCTACGGCCGGCCCGAAGTAATCATAGACAAAGCCTTAGAAGATATAAGGAGGTTACCTCGCCCAGGAATGGCTGCCAGCGAATTGAACACGTTTGCGGTAAAGCTACAGAACATCGTACACGTTATCGACTCCGTTGATGAGAGAGGATATTTACAGAATCCCATGCTGGCTCGGCAGGTGACAGAGAAACTTAGTCCACACATCAGATCTCGGTGGTGTGACTATGCAGAAGAGTACGGAAGTAGGGAGGAGCCTGAAATAGTAACGCTGTCCCACTTCCTCATGAGAGAGGCCGATCGTGCCGTACGCTTCACCTACGCACCTGTGACGCAGACAATAGCCAACATCGGAACTCGCATCGCACCGATTAACAAGTACGCAGAGCAACGCCGCCCGACCGCACCAATGAAAAGGAATGCGAGAGTTTACACCGCAACCACGGAAATAGCACCGAGAGCATCGTGTTATTGTTGCGGCGAAGAACACAACGTGCCGAAATGCACAAAGTTTGCTGCGATGAGTTTAGACAAGAAATGGGAATGGGCTAAAGAAGCAAGAATGTGTTTCCTATGTCTAAACAGCAAACACAGGAAGTTTCGCTGTAAAGCGAAGAAGTGTGGCGTAAACGGCTGCAACTACGCGCACCACGCGCTGCTACACTCACCGCGGGAACGAGACAACGCGCGTGCGAGCGAGAGAGAAGACTCTGGAACAACCGCGGCAGCACATACGCGACTAAGCGACAGACAAGTCCTATTGAAAGTATGCCCGGTCAGTATCAAAGGATCAAATGGCAAGGAAATTGACACGTTCGCCTTACTCGACGAGGGCTCGACGATAACGCTCATAGACGAAGAGATTGCGTCGGAAGTTGAGGCGCAAGGGCCAAACCGTCCCTTGCACATCCACGGTGTTACGGCGAGCCAAAAAGAACCAAATAGCCGCCGGGTAAGAATATCGATACGAGGATCGAATGAAAATGAGTCATACGCCATCGAAGCAAGAACAGTGCAAAGCCTCTCGTTAAGAGGTCAAAGCATATCAAGAGAGCATTTGAGTTATACGCATCTTGACCCAATACGAAGCAAGGAACTGAGTTTTGAATATGCTAAACCACGAATCCTAATTGGCAGTGACAATTGGCACCTTATCGTGACTAGGCAGTTGCTCACTGGAAAGAGGAACGAACCTGCTGCGTCACTCACCCAACTAGGATGGGTGATACATGGTACAGTACCGCGTGTGATACATGCCGCACAGCGAGAGACAGTGTTGCACATGTATTCACCGAGGCAAGGAAGCTCCGCCGACGGAGACTTAGACAAGCTGGTCAGAACACACTTCGATATCGATGCTCTAGGCGGGTCAACAAAGAAGAAACCGATCGCAGAGGAAAAAAGAGCGCGCGAAATATATGACGCAACTAGATCGGGAAGAAGCCTAAAGAGCGACGATAGATGGTTTACAGGACCTCCGTTTCTATACGAAAGAGAGGACAGATGGCCCTGTGAAACTGCGAGCGAACAAGAACGAGACGTCGAGATAGTTACTCATGTAAACGAGAACGAGAAAGAACTCATTGACATACGCAAGTTTTCGTCATACGAACGACTCGTGAGAACCATGGCACGCGTATATGTTTTCGTAAACAAGTGCAGACGAAAAACTAACGATCATATGAATATGGCAAACATTCGTGAAGCGGAACGATATTTAATAAACATCGCTCAAAGGGAAAGCTTCCCCTCAGAGATGCGTCGTCTAAAGACGGGGGGAGGAGTAGATAAAGGCAGCAAATTATACCTCCTAGATCCCAAATTGAACGAATATAACACGATATGTTTAAATGGTCGTATAAATGCAGCAACGGTACCTCAAGAAATGAAAGAGCCCCTATACTGGATGGAGGACATCCCTTGACTCGCTTAATTATTAAGCAAGAACATGAGACGTACAAACACGCGGGAAGAGAAACGTTAGTGAATATACTACGAGAACGCTTCTGGATTCTGCGCTTACGAACGGTGGTGAGGAAAATAGTTCGAGAATGTATTGTCTGCGCTAAACGTAGAGGAAGACCAGTCGTGCCTGTGAAAGGCAACTTGCCAAGCGCACGATTGACGGCAACTTCAAGACCGTTCACGAACACCGGCGTAGATTGTTTCGGTCCCATGTGGGTGACCATAGGGCGGCGTCGCGAAAAACGGTGGGGTATGTTATTCACGTGTATGGTGACACGCGCCGTGCACATAGAAATAATTCAAAGTCTTAGTACCGATTCGGCTATTATGGCGCTAAGACGAATGGCGGCCCGGAGAGGATGGCCCCAAATGTATCTGTCAGACAATGGAACGAACTTTCATGGAGCAGATGTTGAGTTGAAAAACGCATACGAAGATTGGAAGACAAAACTCCCGGACTACGCACTGACTAAACGAACAGAATGGCGTTTTATAGATCCAGGAGCGCCGAACCAGGGCGGAGCTTGGGAGCGATTAATCAAGAGTGTGAAAGCTGCGCTTGACGTCACCCTACATGAGAAAGCTCCAAAGGATGAGACGTTATCAACATTGCTAACCGAGATTGAACACACTTTGAATGCGCGACCACTGACTCACGTTCCAGTGACGCCCGACGATGCGGAAGCGTTGACACCTAACCACTTCTTGTTGGGAACTGCAGGTGCGCTACCATACTTAGGCGATCATCATGAAGCCGATTACAGAACATGGAAGTACAGTCAAGAACTCGCCAACGAATTTTGGCAAAGATGGATAAAGGAGTACTTACCTTTATTAAACCCACGAGGGGACCACAGGAAGGGACACGTCAACATCAAAAAGGGAGATGTTGTAGTAATAGTAGACGGCCAGTTACCTAGGAATGTATGGCCAAAGGGGATAGTGGAAAACGTACACCTTGGGCCCGACGGTATCGTAAGGAGTACGGACGTGCGGACGCGCGGAGGAATATTTCGAAGACCAGCGAGACGACTCATTGTCCTGCCTATAGAAGAAGGCTGCGAAGATCTACGCCGGGGGGAGATTGTTACGGACAACGAGAGAGAGGAAACAGGTCGAATATGACCTCTCGCTCACTCCCTTAGTTTACAAGGAGTGAGATAGCAATCAGTTTGCATAGGACCTCTCGCTCACTCCTTTAATAGCAATCCGTACGAATAGGTCCTCTCCCTCACTCCTATAGTTGCGCGAGAAACGGGGCGCTAATTGTGATATTGAGATTGTTATATATAAAAACCCACGCCCCGGTTCATCGTCCACTCGTCTCACTTAATTAACGGCGAAGCTCTGCCCTAGAGCTCACTAAATTGTAATAGTGATAAGCATAAATATAAGTTTCATTTGAATGTAATATACAGTCCACTAATAAATAAGTTTTGGAAAGGCGGTTTTCATTTCAACCAACACAGGGACCATGCGGCTGAAGTGCTCCTCGCAGCCCCAGCGACCGTCCAGGGTGAGACCTAGGTACTTGAGGTACCGTCCCACCCGGACATCCACGTCACCTACGCGAACCGACGAGCTGGGTGGTTCCCTTCCCCTCGGGAGTTTATGGAACCACAGCGCCTCGGTCTTCTCCGGCGCTACCCGAAGTTACAGAGGTCTACCAACTCGGTGGTAGCCAGGATGTGTTCACTAATCTGTTTCTGAGCACTTGTATATTTATTTGTCAAGTCTATTAAATATTGCTCTTTACTCTGCAAGTCGGACTGCAATCGTTGAATGTCCATATTATATGTGACCTTTAAAGTATTTCATTTACATTTATATGAACCTACAATGTTTCTTAAGGATAAACATTCTTTTTTTAACTTAATACTATTAAAGAACTTCCTTTGCCTTTTTATTGAATTTCTAATTTTCTTAACAAATCTATTTAACTTAAGATACTTTTTTATTTTAATGTGGCTACCCATCTGAACATGAGAGGAAATATCATTTGTTAAGTCAATAGTAACCAGTTGTTCTGTTGGGAAGGCTCCGGAGTCAGTGCTAACCAGTTCATCGTAGAGGCTGAGCGTGGTGGTGGTCTGGTTGATGTCCCTCTCTTCTTCCAGTTTGTGCACCTGTGTATGGGCATGACTCAAGCTATTCTCCAGTTGAGAGATGCGAGTCAGGGCCCTCTCGTGGGTGTTGCTGCACTCATTGAATGATGAGACAATGTCCTGCAACTGATTCCGCTCTTCTTCGACTACAGTGTATTGTAAATATTTATTAGTTTTGATCATTGTTTGACTGGCTTGAGTTGTCAAGCTCACTAAAATGCCTTTGCTTGCGGCGGCGTCTGGATGACGGGTTGTCCACTTCCCTCTATGATGGTTGAGGAGGTCAATGGCTGACATTCACGTCATACTTGTGAACAGGTGCTGTTTGTGGGGGCTGGTCATCTCAAGCTACGCATTTAGTTATAAGTAGATGTACTAGATTTTTGGTTATGTTCATTTTTATCGACATTTGTGCATTGGAACATGTCCATGAGCTCACGGTTTTTTCAAATTATTTATTTTGTATTCTTTAAATTGTATAATATTTTTGAAAAGAGTAATTACTGAGTTTCTTGCCAGGTTCTTCGCAGTAAAAGCAACCTTCCGAACCTGGCGGTAGCATGTATAATCCTGTATAATTATGTCATTCTGACGATTTGAAAGTACTTTGTAAAAAGTCTAATCGAATAAAGATACTTTTGACTTTGACTTTGACTTTGACAACCAAAGGCCAGCCAAATCGCTGAAAAACCGGCAAAATAAAAGTTTCTAGAACCCGTTTTCATGATCGAATCTCGTTATAACTTGATAGACCATGATAAAATCCGTTAAAATTATCGAGATCGGTTAACTTGAAAAATCGACCATATCGCCGACCAAAGGCCAGCCAAATCGCTGAAAAACCGGCAAAATCAAAGTTGTTAGAACCAGTTTTCATGATCGAATCTCGTTATAACTTGATAGACCATGATAAAATCCGTTAAAATTATCGAGTTCGGTTAACTTGAAAAATCGACCATATCGCCGACCAAAGGCCAGCCAAACCGCTGAAAAACCGGCAAAATCTATGTTGCTAGAACCCGTTTTCTTGATCGAATATTGTTGGGTTAAGCAGGTTCCCCCTTTCCCGGGGTGCAAGGCCAGGAGACCTCCTCGTGTGCCCGATCCATTGTTTGTCCTAAGGATAGGTCCGAGGGAACGACAATGGCTTCGGGACGGTGCACCCTGGACGTCGCCGACAGTCTCTTCGGGGGCCTCCATCGAGTGACTTAGCTCCTCGATGGCGATCCCTGGGGACACTGTCGTCGATGACCAACACCTGGCACTCGACGCAGGTGGCGGAGGTGGAATTCGCTCCTTGTGCGTCTCTGTTCAGCAGAGATGACAACGGATGCGAGCCTGCGTCCCCCTTTCCCAAGGCTCGGCGTGCCAATGGGAACTAGACCTTCTGTCTAGGGCTGGGGGGGAAAACCCAGTCAAACGTCAGGGGGATGGGGAGGCACTCCGAAAGGGGTGCTCGGGGTTGACGCTATCTCGCTCGTCACCCCGTGAATGCCGTAATCACCGACTCTTCTTTCAACGATTCCAGTTAGCGAGGCTGGATACGTCGGGGAGTCGGTGACCGGAGAGGGCTTGCCTTAATTGGCCGGCCTGCGAGGAGCAAACCTCTATAAAAATCCGACAGCGAAGTCGTGAAAACCTGAGAGGCTCTGGGCCACCTCTCAGTATGTAAGTCCCCCATTGTCGGAATGGGCGTCACCCGGCAATGGTTCATACTTCGTCAAATTCTCGTGGGAATAGTGATGGATACTGAAATAAACAAACAAAAACTGATGGTGGAAGAAGGAGACGGGGAGAAATCCCTAGATGGGAAGCAGCCGCTTACCCCCGTAGTTGTAGTGGAAAAACGCAGCACTGGAGCTGTGGCGACGCGACCAAGGTCACAGAAGAGGAGTAGGACCAACTCCGGCTCCTCCTGCAGTGAGCAGATAGCCGCCAAGGTCGGCTCGGCGACACGTGGCCGCACGCGGTCGGGCGTTGCAGCGCGAGTAGCGCGCGACGCATCTGGCCGCTTCATCCGGCCCCCCACACCGTGCGCAGGGAGCGAGCGGGACGAGGACAGCGACGCGATGTCCGATATGTCGCTCGTGTCGCTGACCTCAGGGGAGGCCGAATTAGCGCCCAGGGCAGGCCCCTCCGGGACATGTCGCGCGGCGTTTATTTTTTTTGTTGACGAGGGGGAAACCTTCAAAAGGTCCCCGACCGCCCTGGGAGAGGCAGATCGGGGTATGTGGGATTTTTACCGCATTAAAACCCCCCCGGTGGCCATCCTCAGTGCTCAGGGGGGACTCCGGGTACTCTGATAGAACGCACCGGTGTCCCCCCACACTTTGATCGCCCCCGAAGACCTCGCTGTGCAAGGCAGCGCGAGCCACCTTCCCGGGCCCGCGCCGGTGGTCAAAGCTCCCACCCCGACCACCGCCAGCAGGCCCTCCGGCCCCCTTTTAGTCGCCTCTTACGACAGGCAGGGGATACCATAGCCATATTCTTAGACCCTGGCTATTGGGTGGACGGACCGGGGCGTGCGTTGCCTCCGCCCCGCCGCCGCCGTCGTCTCCGAGAGGGATCGGCTCTCTCCCGATCCTGTCCGAACCCGAACTGGCTCTGACCAACACCAGGGCCAAGAAGAAGCTGCCCTCGGTAGAGGAGCTGATGAGGAAATTGGAGGAGATGCCAACACACGAGCTGGGCACCCTCATTAAAGAGCAGCAGACGGCGGTGGAGCGGTGGTGGAGTGGCGGACAGGTCGAAGCACCTGAAGGGCAACTTTGTGCACCAACTTCGTGTGCACGAAGGACCGAGGCGGCGTCGCTGGTTTTGGCGATGCGCGAGCACGCGGATTTACGCTCGCAGATGGCGGCCCTCTCTGCCCGGATGGAGAAGCTCACGGAGGAGCTTCGGGACTATGATAAGCGCGCGGTTTGAGGCCCTGGAGGAGCGGTTGCTCCCCGAGGGGCGCACGCGTCCCCTATTGGCTGCGGATGCCAGGAGGGCAGCTCAGGCGCCTGTCGCGCCGCTTGCTGCACCGCCTATCGTGCCACCCTCCTGCCCGGCGGCCTCGGCCCCTGAGGCACCTGCGTTGTGGGTGGTGGGGCGTAAGGCGCAACCGAAGGCCGGGCCAAGTGGGGGGCCCCAGCGGTCTCCCCCCGCTAAGCCTGCGTCCCGGCCTCCGCCGTCGCGCAAGCCGGAGAGGGCACCCGCGCGGCCGCCAGCTGTCGCAGCGATCACTGTGACGATCCCGGAGGGATCGGAGGTCACGTACGCTGCGATGATGGCGGCCGCGAGGGAAAGGGTAAAGCTCGCCGACCTTGGCATTCCGAGTCTCAGGAACCGGAAAGCAGATAACCGGCGGGCTTATCCTGGAGGTCCCGGATCCGGACTCAGTGCGCCCTCAATGAGGCCATCACCCCCGAAGACGTGGCGACCGCGATCGCTGAGGCTGGGGGCTGCGCGGCGGCGGATGTTAAAGTGGGCGTCATAAAGCGCCCCTCGCGTCTGGCGCTTGGGACTGTGTGGGTCCGCTGCCCGCTCACCGCGGTGCGCAAGCTGGTCACAGCTGGGCGCATCACGGTTGGGTGGGTGTCGGTGCGGGTTGAGGCACTGGAGGCAAGGCCTTTGCAGTGCTTCCGGTGCCTCGAGATCGGCCACGTGCGTAGCACATGTCCGAGCACGACGGACAGGAGCACCATGTGCTACGCATGTGGCGAGGCGGACCACCGGGCGAGTGAGTGCACTCGCCCGCTAAAGTGCTCGCTCTGTGCGGACCTGGGCCGGCCCTCTGGCCACAGGATGGGGGGCAAGAAGTGCTCCGCTCCTCGTGGCAAGAGGGGCCGTAAGCCGGGTCCCGCGCTGCCGAGCGGCACGGGTCCGGCCCGGTCGGGTTCTGACCCGACCGAGGCGGCAGCAAAGGCCCCAGCACGGCCTTAAGGCCCCAGCGAGCCCTGCAGTGCAACCTGAACCAATGTCGCGCGGCGCAGGACTTGTTCCAGCAGTCCGTCGCGCAGTGGTCGGTTGCACTGGCGGTGGTGGCGGAGCCATATCGCGTCGTCCCAAACCATCCTCGCTGGCTTGGTGACGACATGGACTCCGTCGCCATATATTGGGATGGCGGTAGCGGCGACCCTCCCTGCTCCCTCATTGAGAGGGGGCTGGGATACGTCGCCGTGAGCTGGGGCCGCATAGTCGTTGTGGGCTGCTATGTCTCCCCCAACTGTACCCTCGCCGTCTACGAGGCGTACCTAAACGGGGTGGCCAACTGCATTCGCAGATGTCTGCCTCGTCCCGTGCTCGTCCTGGGCGACTTCAACGCTCACTCTCGTGAGTGGGGGAGCGCTCGGGATGACCCAAAGTGGGAGACAGTGCTGGAATGGGCAGCGGCGCTGGACCTACGGTTGCTCAACCGGGGGTCCGTCAGCACCTGCGTGCGCTGGCAGGGGGATCGTGGATCTTTTGTGGGCGACTCCCCAGGCAGCGCGCATGGTGACGGGGTGGAGAGTGGCGGAAGAGATGGTCACATTATCCGACCATCGCTACATAGCGATGGATGAGGCCATCCGCCCTCCCCGCCCCGACAGCCGCCGCCGTAGCAGCCCGCCGCGACGATGGTCTCTGCGCCGCAGTCATCGTCGCGGCCTGGCCTGAGCGCCAAGAAGAAGGGATCCTGCCCGATCCTGAAAGGGAAGCCGCCTGTACTGGTGGTCAGAGAGCATCGCGGAGCTGTGCGAGATATGCCTTCGCGCCCGACGCCAGTACACGCGTGCCCGGAGAAGAAGTCGAGCCACAGCCGAAGAGTTGGGTGGAGCCTACGTGGCATACCGAGGCGCCACGAAAGCGCTGCAGGCAGCCATTGCCAGCGCCAAGGCTCGGTCGTGGGATGAGCTCATCGGGGGACTGGAGAGGGATCCATGGGGCCGCCCGTACAAGATGGTACTGGGCAAGCTGCGCCCGTGGGTTCCTCCGTTGACGGAAACTCTGGACCCGGCATTCGTGGAGAGGGTAGTCGATACCCTCTTCCCCAGGGTCCAGAGCAGTCCCGCACCCCCTCCTTCGGAACCGACCATCTGGTCCGAAGAGATGGGGGTGACGACCGATGAGCTGGACCGAGCCGTGAGGCGCCTCGGAGCCCGAAACACGGCACCAGGCCCCGACGGAATTCCTGGTCGGGCCTGGGTGTTGGCTCTACCCAACGGACTGGGGAACAGGCTGCGGCGGCTGTTTGACGACTGCCTAAGTTGCGGCGTGTTCCCCAGAGGCTGGAAAATGGCTGGATTGGTTCTCCTCCATAAGGATGGAAGACCCGTGGACTCTTCCTCCGCGTAACGTCCTCTCTGCCTACTAGATGAGGCGGGTAAGCTGCTCGAAAGAGTGTTGGCTGACCGCCTCAGTACGCACCTGACGAGCGTCGGGCCGGTCCTGTCGGAAGACCAGTTTGGCTTCCGACGCGCGCGGTCGACAGTGGACGCGATCATACGCGTCTGAACACTGTCGACTCAGGCTGTATCCCGGGGCGGTGTGGCGTTGGCAGTCAGCCTTGACATTGTCAACGCCTTTAACAGCCTGCCCTGGGATGCAATATGGGGGGCCCTGGTGTACCACCGCGTGCCCCCCTACCTGCAGCGCGTGGTCCGTGCCTACTTGCGCGACAGGTGCGTGCAATATGTGGGCGGAGATGGACGACTCCACCGGAGGGAGATGTACTGCGGGGTCCCACAGGGATCGGTCCTAGGGCCACTCTTGTGGAACCTCGCGTACGATGCGGTTCTGCGGGTCGACCGCCCTGATGGCGTTAGCATCGTCTGCTATGCGGACGACACGCTGGTGCTAGCCGTCGGGGCGACCTTCGAGGAGACCAACCGGCTCGCCGAGCTTGGCGTGGCATGCGTCGTGGAGAAAATCCACGAGCTGGGCGGGAGGGAACCATCCAGCTCGTCGGTTCGCGTAGGTGACGTGGAGGTCCGAGTGGGACGGTACTTGAAGTACCTAGGTCTCACCCTGGACGGTCGCTGGGGCTTCGAGGAGCACTTCAGCCGCATTGTCCCCCGGATCAAGAGGGTAGCAGTCTGTGCAATGCACCCGGCATTGCACAGACTGCTGCCCAATCTCGGGGGGCCGAGTGAAGGAGTCCGCCGCCTCTATGCGGGGGTCGTGCGATCCGTGGCTCTCTACGGAGCACCCGTCTGGTCTTCCAGACTGGGTGTTAGGCGCTGCAGAACTATGTATAATAGTATGCAGCGTCCTATGGCCATCCGGATCGCACGGGGGTACCGTACCCTATCCTTTGAGGCGGCCACTGTCCTGGCGCGGTTTCTGCCCCTGGACATCCTGGCGGAGATGGATGCTCGTGTTTACGACCGTCTCCGCCGGGCGGACGGAACCGCGCCTCCTAATGCGGCTGAAGTGCGCAGTCAGGAGCACCGACGTGCGCTTTTGGCGTGGCGGGAGCGGCTGTGTGAACCGCAGAACGCCCGCCAACGCACTGTCGGTGCAATTTTGCCGAGCCTCGGGCCGTGGCTAAAGTGGAAGAACCACGTCACCTTCCGGCTGACGCAGGTACTCACCGGACACGGGTGTTTCGGTGAGTACCTGAATCGGATCGGTCGCGAACCGATGGCGCAATGCCACCATTGCGGCAGTCACCGGGATTCCGCACAGCACACGCTGGAGCAGTGCCCAGCGTGGAGCTCGGAGCGTCGAGTCCTGGTCACCAGGATCGGGCAGGACCTCTCTCTGCCACGCGTAGTGACGGCTATGCTGGCAGACAGAGAGGCATGGAGGGCCGTAGTCTCCTTCTGCGAAACGGTAATGTCCCAGAAGGAGACCTCCGAGCGGGATCGGGAGAGAGCCGATCCCTCTCGGAGAAGACGGCGACGGCGGGGCGGAGGCAACGCACGCCCCGGTCCGTCCACCCAATAACCAGGGTCTAAGAATATGGCTATGGTACCCCCTGCCTGTCGTAAGAGGCGACTAAAAGGGGGCCGGAGGGCCTGCTGGCGGTGGTCGGGGTGGGAGCTTTGACCACCGGTGCGGGCCCGGGAAGGTGACAGCGCGATGTGGCTCGCGCTGCCTTGTACAGCGAGGTCTCCAGGGGCGGCGTCACAGCTGCCCCGGGGATGTGCCCCGGCAAAGTGTGGGGGGACACCGGTGCGTTCTATCAGAGTATCCGGAGTCCCCCTGAGCACTGAGGATGGCCACCGGGGGGTTTTAGTGCGGTAAGAATCCCACATACCCCGATCTGCCTCTCCCAGGGCGGTCGGGGACCTTTTGCAGGTTTCCCCCTCGTCAACAAAAAAAAAAGGTTAAATAAAATGTTCGGAGATTATATTATTTGAATATAATGAGTTTATTTAACTAACACTGAATTAACAAAAGAAATGCACAGTTACCGGGACGGCCATGTCAGAGAGAGAGCGAGACACAGAGCAAACGACAAGGAAGGCTACATTTGCGTTCCATTTACAACACCCACCCTTGAACGCAAATCCATATTTTGAACACAATATAAATGTTTTTCTACAGTAATCCCTTAAGTTAAAATATCAGATACATTTTCAGAACCTTTTACAAAATAAAACTTTAACTCTGAACTATTAATATGATCTTTAAGAAAATGATACCTTATATCTATGTGCTTACATCTAGGAAGGTAACAGTCATTCATAGTCAGCTTGATAGCACTCTGATTATCACGAAACATTAACAGGGGTAGTTAAAAAGCAAACACATATTCAATAGACTCAATTTAATTTTTGGCATATTAATATAGTAAAAGTGTTCAAATAGCAGAAGTTTTAATACATACATGTAGTACTAGCTATAGTACACGCCAGCAGTTATTATCCTGACAAAATATCCTTAGCATCTGCTTTAAATTGATCACCATAAATATAACAGCACTGACAAGATGGCCGACACTGTCAACTCCCTTAAAAAGTCTATGGAGGAGATGGCGAGTATGTTTAGTGGTCAGATGGAGGAGTTCCAGCGCAGCTTACAGGGTGCCACACCAACTGATGCACCCACATCAACACTTGCAGCTGATTTTCATGTCTTCAAGAACTTCATAATTAACACCCTAACTACACTGCAGCGACAGATTGAACTTCTGGCATGTGAGCAGGACCGGCAGGAGATGTGGAGTCGCAGGAAAATCCTCCTCCTTCACGCTGTAGCGGAGCAGAAAGATGAGAATGTGGCAGCAGTGGTGGTAGGCATCGTTTCAAACCACGTCAAGATCCCACTCTCTAGCTCGGATATTCGTCGATGCCATCGCATGGGGCAGTCTTTGAGTACTAAACCAAGGCCTATTGTGGTGAAGTTGGGTGAGGAATCAGTTCGTGATAGAATTTGGTATGCGAAGACGTGTCTCAAGGGATCAGGCGTCACAATCTCCGAGTTCTTGACAAAATCTCGACATGCAGTGTTTATGGCGGCTCGCAATCGCTACGGAATCAACAAATGCTGGACGAAGAATGGGTGGATTGTTCTCGTGGGAACGGATGGCACTCAACATCGGCTTACTTCCATGAACGAGCTCAACACTCTGGAGCATCCGAAGAAAGATATTACGCCCATTGTTCAGGACGACAGACCCTCCAAGGTTGCAGCGGCGTTGGCGAAACCAAAAAGAACGGCAAGGAAGTGACTGCTTTCTTATTATTTTTTCAGCTCACTGTCGGGTAAACGCAAATTTTCCTTTGATTTATTCTAAATTACCTAACTTTAAATTTTTTTATTACTTTACCCGATGTATAGTATTTTTATTTTGCTTGTCAATCTTTCTTGGCATGATACATAACCTGTTGACACAATCTTAAAGTCACGTCATTGTTGACATGTGTCATGACTTAGTTGTTTAGGGTGTTGCCATACGTCAAATTGTTTTCCAAACGTTTCGTTATTGCTATTTTTGTTTTAGTGTTGTAATTTTTAGTTTTGCTTTGTTTGTTTTCAAAACAGATGGCGGGTACTGGTAATATTATTTAATTTTTATTCTAATAACATAAATCTTCTTTATTATTCTTCCCTTACCAAGTATTACATTTATTGATTATAATATACTATTTATGTCTGACTCTGGTTCTGATGATACTAGTTTAGAGTTTTATTCCGTTTCTGATGGTGATGATGACAGTAATGATAACAGTTTTCGCAGTATCCCCTCTCCGTCTTTATGTGATTGTTTAAACTCCTTCTTTAAAGATGTTCCAAAAAAATTCAACATCGTTCACATAAATGCTCAAAGTATTCCGGCACACTTCACTGATATGCTGACGACTTTTGTTGATAAAAATATACACGCTATTCTCGTCTCCGAAACTTGGCTAAAACCATGTCTACCCTCGTCCTCTTACACTTTACCTGGTTTTCATCTGATACGAAATGACCGCACGGGGAGAGTGGGAGGTGGAGTGGCCATCTACCTTAGAAGTCACATCCCATTCAGTGTAGTCAATATGTCTTCTCATTCCCTCTCCCCTGATAAATCAGAATATATTTTCATTGAAATCCTACTGTCTGGTAAAAAGACCCTTCTTGGTGTTTTCTATAATCCTTCCGTTCGTAACAATTATTTTTCCTCCTTCGAACTCCTACTCGAAAATCTTACTCCTGTATATGATCACTCAATCATCATGGGGGACTTTAACACTTGCTTGTTAAAAAATGACCAGAGAGCTCGTCAATTAAAATCTGTAATCGATTCCTCTAATTTACACACTCTCTCTTCCACTGCTACACACTTCTTTCCTAATTCTAATCCTTCTCTTCTCGACCTCATACATGTCTCTTCGCTTGACCATGTCATTGCACATGGTCAATGCTCAGCCGATGCTTTCTCTTATCACAATCTTATATACCTGTCTTATAACATCAGACCTCCAAAACACACGCCTAAAATCCTTCTGCAGCGTAACTTTGGTGCTATAGATGAAAGTAGTCTTTTGAGGGACGCTGAGCAGATCGATTGGTCATTCATTAAATCAGCTGGGTCAATCAATGAGAAGGTTGATCTGTTCAACTCGTTGTTGACCCAATTATTTGATAACCATGCTCCTATTAGACCTGTAAGGGTAAAACATCTCCCTGCTCCTTGGCTGACTGATGATATTCGTGCCCTACGAGAAAGAAAAAATATGATTAAGGCCAAATACAAACGTGATCCTGAAAAATTTCGAGAAAAATACAGACAGATACGGAATCACTGCAATAGGACGTGTAGGGACGCACAAAGGGGCCACATTCACAAATCTATTGAGGACAGCTCTCCATCCAATGTATGGAAATTTCTGAAAACTTTGTTGTTGGAGTTGGCTAACCAAAAATCTTAGAACCTAACAGTAATTTGAATTTAGACGATTTAAATAGTCATTTCTCTTCGGCGGTTCAATTTGATTCAGCTACTAAAACCGAAACCATTAACCAACTCTCAGCCACGACAGCTCCCGACTGTCTGGTATTTTCATTTTGTCAATTTACTGATTGTGACGTTGAGAGGGCCATACGTTCCATCGCCTCGAACGCTGTTGGCTGTGACGATATTAGCCGGAAAATGATCATGCCACTTCTGACCTTCCTTACGCCAATCATTGCCTGCATCTTCAATTCCTCTCTCTCTACTGGCTCCTTCCCAACTCTTTAGAAAGAAGCCCAAATTATTCCTTTACCTAAAAAATGTTTTTCTGAATATCGTCCTATTTCTATCTTACCTTTCCTTTCGAAAGTACTGGAAAGACTGGTTTATAACCAGTTGAGTACACACTTGACTAAAAATAATCTCCTTACCCCTTTCCAATCTGGGTTTCGCTCTGGTCATAGTACTACTACGGCATTGGTTAAAGTCACAGATGACATTCGCGCTGGCATGGATAAATCACAGCTCACTATACTCACGCTGTTGGATTTCAGCAACGCATTTAACACCGTCGACTTCGACATTCTGCTTGCAACATTGGGTTCTCTAAACGTATCTCCAACAGTGATTGACTGGTTTCGTAGTTACTTGTCGGGGCGCCGGCAGCGGGTGCGCCTTGACGATAGATTGTCATCTTGGTGCAACACTTATGCCGGTGTCCCACAAGGTGGCGTCTTATCTCCATTACTCTTCTCGATTTTTATAAAGTCAATTACCGACCAGATCACTTCTTCCTACCACCTATATGCAGATGACCTCCAAATTTACACACAGGCTTCTTTACCGTCTCTCCCCTCTGCTATTGATCGAACTAATAAAGATCTTACCACAATTTCTGGTTGGAGCAGGAAACATGGACTTGTGGTGAATCCTGCCAAAACCCAGTGCATTGTGATTGGTAGTGGACGATCAATTGCACAGGTCAACTTTGAGCTACTGCCGCCTGTCATATTTGAAGGGGTACGCATACCATTTAGTGAAACCGTAAAAGATCTAGGTGTCCTAGTTGATCGTTCACTATCGTGGAAACCACAAATAGCAGAGGTAAGCCGTAAAGTGTTTGCAGCAGCTGGCTCTCTCAGGCGACTGCGTAATTTTCTCCCTATAGACACCAAAATTACACTGGCACAATCCTTGCTCCTTCCTATCATTGACTACGCTGACGTCAGCTATCTTAATATCTCTGAGGAGCAACTAAACAAGCTTGACCGCATTCAAAACCTCTGTATACGGTTCATATTTGGCTTACGTAAATATGACCACGTTTCTGAATTTCGCCTTCGGCTCAAGTGGCTCCACATACGATTTCGCCGGAATACTCACATCCTCACGCTTCTCTACAAGGTTCTATTCGATCCTAAATCTCCTGTCTACCTTCAGGAACGTTTTGAATTTCACTCCTCCAGTTTACACCCGATCCGCAAATTCAGACAATTCCTTCTTAAAGTCCCAGATTGCTCTTCTTCTTACTCCAAATCCTTCACTGTGCAAGCTGTTCATCTCTGGAACTCACTTCCTTCATCAATCAGAGAAGCTCAGACTATAAACTCTTTTAAAAGACTATTGTATGATTATTATATATCTATTTAAATAGTATATTGTATTTTGTTCATATATAGCCTTATATTGTATGTATATTATATATTATATTTATTTATACCTAGTCTTACTTTCTTTGTCTCCCACACCTGCCATTAATATTTTTCATTTCGCTGTTTCCTAGTACCCTAAGGTTGTCTGGTAGAGATCGCTCTAGCGATAAGACCGCCTTTTGTTACCATACGTTATTAATATAACTATAACCTGTACTATATTATGGTGTGCAATAAAGAATACATTATTATTATTATTATTATTATATATGATGAGAGGTTCATCGCATGGTTCCCCGAGTTCTCCTTGAAATTGTAGGAGCCACAGAGCCTCTTGCGCAGCTGCAGTCATGGCCATGTATTCTGCCTCAGCTGTGGAAAGTGCTACAATCTGCTGTTTGCGTGAGCACCATGATATGGCACCACCTTGCAACATAAAAGTGTAGCCCGTACACGACTTCCTATCACGGATATCACTCGCCCAATCAGCATCACAGTAACCCGTGATATTTGTAGGACCATCTTTGGTATAAGTCAGTCTATAATGCATAGTGCCTTGAAGATATCTCAGAACTCTATTTACAGCAATCCAATGTTCAGACTTTGGTTCCTTGTTAAATCTGCTTAAAGTGTTTACTATAAATGAAATATCTGGTCTGGTACTCTGAGCTACATATAGAAGACATCCTATAGCTTGTTGATATGGACAATCATATATTTCTTCTTCCATACTGTCATTAAACTTGAGCCCTGCTTCTACAGGAGTTTTAACATGTTTACAATCTGGCATTTGAAATCTTGCCAATATTTCTTTTATGTACTTTTCCTGATCCAGCATAATTGTATTTTTATTTCTAGTAATGTTAAGTCCCACACATTGACTAGCTTCTCCAAGATCCTTCATATTTAATTTTTCTTTTAACTTTTCTTTCAATGAATTTGTAAACTGTTCCGAGAAAGTAAATATTATTATATCATCTACACATACGGCTATATATACTTGTTTTTCAATATAATATATACATGGATCAGTTTTAGTTTGTTGCATTCCCATTTCCTTCAAAACATTACTTAATTAATGATTAAACGAACTTACCTGTATGTGAAGTTCTATCATAATTATACGAGTGCCTCGTCCGAAGAGATTAGTACACAACTTGTAATAACGCGTAAGTGTAACCACTCCAGCACTTATTTGAGAGATATTTAATACCTCCTTTTGGTAATTTTTTTTTGTCGGGTAGTACGCAAATTCCTCTTTACCTCTGCGTCGTCCTCAGTTTGTTACTCATTTAGTTTAGAGCCTGGAAACTGAAACTGTAAGCACACATTATACACAGAAGAGCTTTGCTTTAAGTAAATTATTCCAATTTTTTTTTTTTGCATTTACCATTGCGGTTCTATGGACAGTTGTATACCTCGATCGCCAAACCTGTTAATCACTTAGCTAAAGACCCGAGAGCTAAGCTCACCCGACACTATACCGAAGATATCCCGGACATCAGTCTGTACGAGATTAGGATGGCTCTCAAACAGTTAAAAAATAACAAGGCGCCGGGCGAGGACGGAATCACTTCAGAGCTTCTGAAAGCGGGTGGTACACCGGTACTTAAAGTCCTTCAGAAGCTCTTTAATTCCGTTCTGCACGATGGTATTACGCCGGAAGCATGGAACAGAAGCGTGGTGGTACTTTTCTTCAAGAAGGGCGATAAAGCTCTTTTGAAGAACTATAGGCCCATCTCGCTTCTGAGCCATGTTTACAAACTGTTTTCGAGAGTCATCACGAATCGTCTCGCTAGCAGGCTCGATGACTTCCAGCCTCCCGAACAAGCCGGTTTCCGAAAAGGGTACAGTACCATAGACCACATCCACACGCTACGGCAGATTATACAGAAGACCGAAGATAATAATCTGCCACTCTGCTTGGCGTTCGTGGACTATGAGAAGGCCTTTGATTCGATCGAGACGTGGGCTGTGCTGCAGGCTCTCCAGCGGTGCCGCATTGACTATCGGTATATCGAAGTGCTGAAGTGTTTGTATAAAAACGCCACCATGTCAGTCCGAGTACAGGATCAGACTACGGAGGCAATTCCGTTGCAGAGAGGTGTGAGACAAGGAGACGTAATTTCTCCGAAGCTCTTTACCAACGCAATGGAAGATGCCTTCAAACTCCTGGAATGGAAAGGACTTGGCATCAATATCAACGGCGAATACATCACGCACCTTCGGGTTGCCGACGATATTGTGGTCATAGCTGGATCGCTGGACGACCTCAGTAAAATGCTCAAGGACCTCAATCGAGTTTCCCAACAGGTAGGGCTCAAAATGAACATGGACAAGACGAAAGTTATGTAGAACGCCCATGTAGCGCCTATCCCAATATCAGTGGGAAACTCGGTTCTCGAAGTGGTAGACGATTATGTCTATTTAGGACAAACAGTCCAGCTAGGAAGATCCAACTTCGAGAAGGAGGTCACTCGGCGAATTCAACTCGGCTGGGCAACGTTCGGGAAGTTACGCAGCGTCTTCTCATCTGAAATACCTCAGTGTCTGAAGACCAAAGTCTTCGAACAGTGCGTGTTACCAGTGATGACCTACGGTGCCGAGACGTGGTCTCTAACTGTAGGCCTCTTGAATAGGCTCAAAGTCAGTCAGCGTGCCATGGAAAGAGCTATGCTTGGTGTCTCGCTACGAGATCGAATCAGAAATGAGGAGATCCGTACACGTACTAAGGTGACCGACATAGCCAATCGGGTTAGCAGGCTTAAGTGGCAATGGGCAGGCCACATTGCTCGAAGGACTGATGGCCGCTGGAGCAGTAGAGTTCTCGAGTGGAGACCACGTACCGGCAAGCGCAGCGTAGGGCGTCCCCCCGCGAGATGGACGGACGATCTGGTCAAGGCCGCGGGGACCCGCTGGATGCAGGCCGCTTCCAACCGGGTGAGGTGGAATTCATTGGGAGAGGCCTATGTTCAGCAGTGGACGTCCTATGGCTGAAATAATGACCATTGTAGTATGGAAAAAAAGAAAAGACGGGAGGAGTGTATAGCACCGGGAGGGTGGGTTACTAATCTCTTCGGACGAGGCGCTCGTATAATTATGATAGAACTTCACATACAGGTAAGTTCGTTTGATCATTAATTATACTTCGCGCCTCGTCCTCGAGATTAGTACACAACTTGTAGATATTTAGAGCTTAAATTGGAATAACATCAATAAGTTAGGTACATAAACCTATTTGCAAATTTAAAATTAATCACTTAAAGCAAGGTATTATTTATAAGAACAATCGTAAATATAATTATTAGTGTCCTGAAACGTACAATAATTAATTTTAATCTGAATGTCTTCACAAAATGTAAGGCCTAATTATAAAAATAATAGGAATCATTTAATAATCAATCTGGATACATGGGTTTATTGGAACCTGTTTTAAAATGTTGTATTATAATAATACTCCATTTAATTATCAATTATTATTTATATTTAAATAACACATGTACATAAAACAATACAATATTAATAATTAACAATACTGCATGACAAATGATTCTCAACCCATAACTTCAACGTACCTGTATTACTACACGTCCAACGCCTATTAATGCACTAAGCGAACTGCCGTCTCCGGCCAAGCGTCGGTCATTTTATACCCCTCCCACGGACAGTGTTGCCATTAATATAAACTGATTGCTACTATGAAAATAAATATTATGCTGAATAATTTTAAATTTTGCTACCAAAAACTTCCAATAATAATTAGAAACCCAACACTCGACCGTCCTGACAGCATGCATGTCCTCATGCATGCACCAGGTGGTAACCCAACACTTGGCCGGTAAACCGACATTTGATTTCAATACAATAATTGCTGTAAAATGACTTTATTTATAATATTATTATGTTAGATGTGATCTAAACCCAAAATATTTGACTCGTGAACCAATCAGTCTCCACGGCCAATCATACTTTTAAGATTTTAGAACTAAACTTTACAATATTTCATTTAATGTCTTAATTCGTCAGAATGCAAGCCAATCAGTCCTTGCTTCTGGTAATATTTTGACTCGTGAACCAATCAGTCTCCACGGCCAATCATACTTTTAAGATTTTAGAACTAAACTTTACAATATTTCATTTAATGTCTTAATTCGTCAGAATGCAAGCCAATCAGTCCTTGCTTCTGGTAATATTTTGACTCGTGAACCAATCAGTCTCCACGGCCACTCATACTTTTATTGATTTTAAAACTAAACTTCGCATAAATTCGTTTAATTTCTTAATTCGTCAGAATGCAAGCCAATCAGCCCTTGCTTCTGGTAAGCATATTCATATAGACTCGTGAATAAGTCGAACTTCACGGTCAACTGTAGTTACATACATGGTATCAGTTTTTTTTTCTTTAGCCACGGGGTAAGTTGACTCATCCTTACACCTGGCCTGAAACAATTTGAATCAGTGTGTTACTAAAAATATTATCAGTTAAATTCAAATATCCTGATCACTATCACTATCTTTGCTAGAATCGGACTCGTCATCATTAATTTGCAATGCTGCTATATGTACCCATGGACGCATACGATCAGCTGAAATTGTCATAGAACGTTTGCTAGTAACATTGCTATTGAAACCGGGGATGGATGCAAGTTCGTATCTGTCCTGACCTAGGACCTTTTTAATTCTATATGGACCTACATAAGATGGAAGAAGTTTTTTACTCTTGCCATCATTCTTAAAATTTACCTTTGTAATTTTTACCAAATCACCCTAATTGTAAAGTATGTAACCAATCATCATTACTAATTGACATCACACGTGACCCTTCGACACAAATATCCTCCGTGACATCTGGAGAAACCGGATTCCGAGACAATGCATCAACATGAGACATTTTAGCTCCTGGTCTATACTCGATAGTGCAGTGAAACTCCTGCAGTAGTAACCACCACCTAGCTATTCGAGGAATCAGGTCTCTTTTAAGAAAAGTAGAACGAAGGGCACTGCAATCTGAAACGATTTTAAATTCTTTTCCTAACAAATAAACCCTGAATTTTTCTAAGGCTCGTACGACCGCTAGTGTTTCCAGTTCATATGAATGGTAATGTTTTTCTTCGGGAGAAGTCTTTCTACTACAATATGCAACGGGTCGAAAACTATTATCTTCTTTATTACTCTGCAGGAGCATACCACCTACACCATCCCTACTTGCGTCAGTATGTAGTTCAGTTTCGGCTTCACGATCGTAAATAGCAAGTATCGGTCTTTCTATTAATTTAGCCTTAAGACTCTGAAAGGAGCTCTCTTGGTCATCAGACCACTTCCAGACTATATCCTTTTTTAATAAATACGACAGGGGTGAAGCTAGTTGCGCAAAGCCTTTTATAAATTTTCGGAAGTAGCTAGTAAGTCCTAAAAACTGTCGTACACTATGAACGTTTTCGGGTCGTGGAAAGTCCAATACGGCCTGGATCTTCCTTTCACCAGGTCGTACTCCTGTCGCACTAATATCGTAACCCAGATAATCAATACTAGACCGCAGAAAATCACATTTGGATAAATTTAAAGTTAAATTTGCTTTCTCCAATAAATTTAGTACCTCCTCGAGCCCATTCAAGCATTCCTTGGAATCCTTCCCAAAAATGAGCAGATCGTCCATGTACGCCGTTGCCTTCGAGAACCGAGCTGAACCTAAGACTTTATTTATTAACCGTTGAAAGACGGCTGGCGCATTTGCTAAGCCGAAAGGCATCCGATTAAATTCATACAACCCGTCGGGGGTAACGAATGCAGTTAAGTGTTTACATTGCTCTGATACGGGTACCTGATAGTAGCCAGATGCCAAGTCCAGAGATATAAAACACGCTTGGCCTGATAACCTTGCAATTTCGTCTTCTATGATCGGCATCGGATACCTTTCTTTTACCGTGGCAGAGTTCAACATTCTATAATCGACACACATTCTAAACGTACCATTTTTCTTACGAACCAAAATCACCGGACTGGCATATTCTGATTTCGATTCCCTAACTATTCCAGCTTCTAACATTTCGTCTATCATTGACTGCACCTTGTCGCGTTCATAATGTGACAACCTGTAGGGACGATAGATAATGGGACGTTGATTGCTAAGTTCGATGGTCATTTGTGTTAAATCCGTGCATCCCAAGTCACCCATCTGATGCACAATCACCTATTCTAATGTCGTCCTTATTAATGCGGTTACTGGAAACAGCTGCCACTTCTGTGGACTCTGAAATACCTGGAGACTGAATTACAACCCTTCGAACGAACTCTACCGTTTCTCCTCTGCTAATAACAAAATCTTTCGGCAGTTTGTAAGGTAAAATGGAGGGGAATAAAGACAAATCTACGCGTCCACGTTTTACCTCATAGACACCACCAGGCACAACGCATTCCTGAAGTGGACCACCGATTACATTATTGTGAAACATCAAACAACCGTTAAAATTTGAGCCTACATATGCTTTAATAGATGCGGGTCCATAGAGCGTCAGACGACTAGCTGTTCTTACCTCTGTAAGCTTACAATCGTCCGAATCAGAGACAGCGGGTAATTCAGAACAAAATTTACGAAACTGCAGCATTTTAGAGTCCTTGTAAACTATAATGTGGCTTTGTTCGGTATAAGATTGACCGATCAAGATTGGTTTTTCTAAAAGGCGATCTTCGACAACTTTACATGGTACCTCGGCGGCCACATTGTCGACTTCTACATTCAAGCACAACGTTCCGAAAGACTGAACTACATCATTACCAAAACCTTTCAGTGTTGATGGTATTTGATCGTGTATTAAACCGAGACTAGTAACCAACGAGTTTCTGATAAGAGTTACTTCGCTGCCGAAATCAATGAACGCATCTACCGTCACATCATTCACCTTGACTTGTTTATTAAATTTCGAGTTAGGGCAGGAGTTACTAATGCACATTGTTTTGGAGGGCACGTTTTTATTAGTATTTGTGCGACATATTTCCATAGTGTGACCAACTCGATTGCACTTGGTACATTTTATTAGTGGTTTAGGACACCTTGAGAAAATGTGACCATGTTCCTTGCAATTAAAACAAAATATGTGTCCCAAAGGTCCTTGCAAACTATTTTTAACCTCGGAAATATTCCTACTAGCATGGCGATCGAATGAGTTAGATTCTTTATTACTAATTAAAAACTGTAATAACTGATCTGGTTCTGAACAATTAAGAGCCACGGCGCTTGACTTTGTAGTCCTATCATTGATACCATGTATCAAGCAATCTACCGCTCGTTTTCCCGAAATATCACATTGGTTTATTAGGGTCAGTTTCTCGTAATAATAAGTTTCAATAGCTTCCCCAACCCTAACCTTGCGTTTGAGCATTGATTCCAGGAGTTGGCCATAGTTTTGATCACAAGGGAATGCACTGAGCAGTTTCTGTTGCCATTCTTCCCAAGAGTACAAAATTGTATTTAACCCCTCGTACCACACCTTGGCCAACCCCTGTAGTTTCTGCATAGTGAAGTGTATCGTAGTTTTTTCGTCCCAGCCGTAAACAGAAGCGCATTCATTTACTTTACGCAACCAAACGTCCATGCGCTGGTTTTTTGATGACGGATCAAAATCAGGAAGTATGTTTTTATGATCAACGTTTTTTTGCAAAAGTGTACTATTTACGGGCTGAGACGCAGAACTTTCTTTCATAGTACTTATAATACTGATTATATCTTTGATAGAAAAGGAAGGGGTACGTGACCTTTTCTTCGTAGCTCCGCTAGTGCTGCTCTGCTGTACGCCAACTCGGGGGCTGCGTCGCCGTTGATCGTCACTCGGGTTGCGTTGTTGCTGGCTGCTGCTCGTTCGTCGTCGTTTATTCCTGCTTGGGCTGCGTCGTCGCTGGCCGCCGCCGCTCGGGCTGCGTCGTCGCTGGCCGCCGCCGCTCGGGCTGCGTCGTCGCTGGCCGCCGCCGCTCGGGCTGCGTCGTCGCTGGCCGCCGCCGCTCGGGCTGCGTCGTCGCTGGCCGCCGCCGCTCGGGCTGCGTCGTCGCTGGCCGCCGCCGCTCGGGCTGCGTCGTCGCTGGCCGCCGCCGCTCGGGCTGCGTCGTCGCTGGCCGCCGCCGCTCGGGCTGCGTCGTCGCTGGCCGCCGCCGTTCGGGCTGCGTCGTCGCTGGCCGCCGCCGCTCGGGCTGCGTCGTCGCTGGCCGCCGCCGCACGGGCTGCGTCGTCGCTGGCCGCCGCCGCACGGGCTGCGTCGTTTGTCACGGTCACGACAGACGTCGGGCTGGAGGGCGCGCGAATGATCTCCTACTTGATCCGTGAGCCCCATGCTGTAGCTGCGGTCGGGTCTCAGGACACTGCGGCTACGGCTACGTATGCGTTTATGATGAGCGTCTGGGGTGGCAAGTTTCTCTTGTGAAGTGCCTCTGGCTGGAGTTTGCAAGCTCCACTGTTCGCCATAGTTCGGTCCGATTGCATCCGCCATGGTTTCGTGAAAGAGTTAATAAACTTTAAAGTCACTAAAATTATAAATTTAAGGTTTTAGAAATACTAAAGCATAAATAAATATACAAGTAAAACTTGGTGGGTAGGTTGATGAGTTTTGCTAAGTATAATGTTAAGTCATACAAATATATATCCTGTAATTCTACTAGATAATGTGATCAACTTGTTCGTGTAAAGAATTTTCATTTATCAAAACTGGTACCTCAAGATTGCATTTATCTCGGAAACGGAGCATCGGAGCGCGAAAATACGTGTATTTTCGTTCCCCTAATCTAACCCGCAACCATACGTAACGCTAACATTCATATGATAAAAATTATGTATATATACATTTTGTATAATGCAACTCTGAATTGATTCATGCGCACGTGTGTTATATATCCCACTTCTGAAGTATAATAATACTCCATTTAATTATCAATTATTATTTATATTTAAATAACACATGTACATAAAACAATACAATATTAATAATTAACAATACTGCATGACAAATGATTCTCAACCCATAACTTCAACGTACCTGTATTACTGCACGTCCAACGCCTATTAATGCACTAAGCGAACTGCCGTCTCCGGCCAAGCGTCGGTCATTTTATACCCCTCCCACGGACAGTGTTGCCATTAATATAAACTGATTGCTACTATGAAAATAAATATTATGCTGAATAATTTTAAATTTTGCTACCAAAAACTTCCAATAATAATTAGAAACCCAACAGTATATATACCAGCTGTGCCCGGCAAACGTTGTATTGCCATATATTTTTTTGGAGTGGACTACCCCTAACATTTAGGGGGATGAAAAATAGATGTTGGCCGATTCTCATAGATACCGGATAAGCACAAAAAATTTCATCAAAATCGGTCAAGCCGTTTCGGAGGAGTATGGCAACGAAAAACTGTGACACGAGAATTTTATATATTAGATATATATATGTGCAGTAACATTTGAACAACAATCTATGGTGTCTAAGTTATTCTTACTCGGTAAGAAAATTGGAAAATATATAGACTTTACTCAGGGGCTGTGTATTTCCAATGTCATGATAATTTGTTTTGAATTTTACTACAAGCCGTGGTGGCCTTGGGGTTAGAGCAGTCGCCTGCTACGCAAGCGACGCAAGTTCGAATCCCAGCGGGGCCTGTACCAATGAGTTTTCCAAAAAAATTACGTGCAGTTATTTCACACCACGTGCTTTACGGTGAAGGAAAACATCGTGAGGAAACCTGCATATGTCTGAGAAGTAATTCAAAGACGTATGTAAAGTGTCTGAGACGGCGATGGACTCACCATCTATCACGTTGGCACTTAATCATCTTCGGTGAAATGTGGGTGTCGTTACAACACGTCTGCTTACCCCTTCGGGGACCCTTCTGGGATGGCGTGAGCATATTTTTTTTTTTTTTTTAATTTTTACTAGAGTTACCAAATTGAACTTGATAGAAATATAGATATAGAAACCTTGCTAGTTGTTATTGACTGTTATATTTAAATGGGCAATGTGCTCAAAGATAGCGTTCACTAGAACCTCGTGTATTACCTACCTATTTCTACTGCTTTTGGTTTTCAGCCATCAATTTTTGTAAGTATAGCCTACGGTACTTAGGTATGTGATACTTCCTCTAGCACAATAATTACATAAAGTATTGTTACTAAGTATTGTACTTGAGGACTGAGGATTCGGATTTTTAGGTAGGTGCGTCTACCACCTACCTACATATCTACTTATGTGATCATCCTATTTGGGTGAGTTTGTTTACATAATAGTATCAGTAGGTAACAATATTATTAGGTACCCATATTGAGTAATGGTATTATCTTTGTCCAGCCGACCCAAAAGCTAAGGACTTGTCAATTTGAACCTATCCTATACAACATTTGAAAATTATACTCGTTCTTTGTAATTTCATGAGAAAATTCCATTGCATGTTATGAATACTTTAAGTATATTATTATGTATACGTGGATATTTTAGAACGATTGATAACTACGTTATCAATTTAATTTGCTTTCAATATAATTTGCTTGAGCTTCTATATTGCATCCGTTTTCGTTACACGGAATGAAAATAAATCATAAACCTAATGAGCAAATAAGCGCTTCAGTGTTTATGACAAGATAATTGAGTATTTATTTATGATATTATCTGTGCTTAGGTAGGTATCCTTGCTGGTATGTCCCCCGATTGTTGAGAAAATGTTGACGCGATTGAAGCTACTGTTGTTTTAAGCTGTTACTTTAAAACAATTAAAAACAATGTATCAGATTTCTCAGAACAAATATTTTTTGTGTTAGGTCAAAATAGGTGCCTATGTAGCACCACCCAATAGCCAGGGTCTATGAATATGGCTATGGTATCCCCTGCCTGTCGTAAGAGGCGACTAAAAGGGGGCCGGAGGGCCTGCTGGCGGTGGTCGGGGTGGGAGCTTTGACCACCGGCGCGGGCCCGGGAAGGTGGCAGCGCGATGTGGCTCGCGCTGCCTTGCACAGCGAGGTCTCCAGGGGCGGCGTCACAGCTGCCCCGGGGATGTGCCCCGGCAAAGTGTGGGGGGACACCGGTGCGTTCTATCAGAGTACCCGGAGTCCCCCCTGAGCACTGAGGATGGCCACCGGGGGGGTTTTAGTGAGGTAAAAATCCCACATACCCCGATCTGCCTCTCCCAGGGCGGTCGGGGAACTTTTGAAGGTTTCCCCCTCGTCAACAAAAAAAAAAAAAAAAAAAAAAAGGTGCCTATGTAGCAAGTCGTTTATTTGTACCCTGGGTTGATTGATTTTCATTTGCAATATTGCCTATAATTTCATACTCGTTTCTTACTAAGTTTGATAGGTGCAGCAGACATGTAGGGACTCCGATTTTTCGGTTGGTTTTATACTCTCAATGAATTCATTTGCGCACATAATCTTAAACAAGTTACTTATAATAATAATAATAGTCGTTTCTTAACAATTTTCGGTTACGGCGGCTAATCTTAACGGGGATTAGCAATCTGCACAGGATATGTCATAGTGTACAAGCGTGTGCGTAAACGCAGGTGCAATCTTTATTCCTTAAGTCTCATAGTCCCATTGGACGACAAAACTATACGATAGAAGAGATCAGGCGTGGAACCAGCGGCTTATCTTGCTTTCCAAGGCACGGGGGTGTAAGCACTGCCAATTTCGGGCATTTACTGTGAATTTATGGACAGAAAAAACTCAAAATATATAGAACTTTAACTAAATTTTTATCAAAACCCGCTTGCGAGGAGTAGGAAAGGAACTTAGATTTAGGACTTACTTGCTTTTATCAGTTCACAACACTTTCACTGCACAGTATTCAAACTTTTTCTTGCTTAAGAATTTTGCGCGCGCGTTATTTGTTGTATGGCGGCCGCCGATCGACTAGCGGGGAGTGATAGCCGGTTCGGATCGTTCGTTGGTTCGTTCGTTCATTCAGTCGTGCAGAGTGAGTCCCGCGCTTTGCGCGCCATATTTAAATTTTGGAGAAAGGATATGGAAAGGAAGGAAGGGAAAAACCGCAAGCTTGAACAATATAATATTTTGACCCGACCCGGGAATCGAACCCGGGACCTCGTAATCGGCAAGAGAACTTGCTAACCCACGGCCAACGAAACTAATTTAGAAAATATAGGTATTTTTTACCTGCTATAGCAGGGGTGATTTCCTTTTTATTAAGTATCTAAGACTTCTTTAGTCGTTAAGAATTTGTAACTACTTTTGTCTGGAATAGAGATTGAAAAATGTACTCAGATATTTTACCAAGAACATTTTTAATGGTTACCTATGTATGTGAACGCGAAGCGAAGTATTGTAACATACAATTGTTGTAGCCCTAACATGAATGAAAGTGATTAATGTAATGTAATAGGTACGGTAAAAATATAGGTACTTAAACCATCATATTATTGTTATAAGGTGCGTGTTTGATTCGGGTATTAAATAAAACAGGAAAAACCTGTTGCTACCTGATCATGTTACTTACTGAAATGCTCGAAGGGTTTTTAAGAGCTTAATTTTTATATTTTGAACTTAGTAGGTAGATTGAACTCCTACGGTATTCTTATTTCCTATTGATAAGCATTTTTTATCTATAATGGTCATCATCACCATGATGATAGGCAAATGCCAATTAGGTTTATAATATTATTCTTGGTGATTATTGTTTTGCATGATATTTTTCAACCAATAAGATATATTTAAAAAAACAGGGTACAACATACTTAGGTAGTACGATGTACACTCCAACTTATTCAATTAAGTTACATTTTGAACGTGTTTTGAACAAACGGGTAAATAATGTATTGAGATGAACGCCTCAGATAACTAAGACAACTGTCTAAAATGAATACTACCTGCATAGATTTAATGATTAAACGAACTTACCTGTATGTGAAGTTCTATCATAATTATACGAGCGCCTCGTCCGAAGAGATTAGTACACAACTTGTAGTAACGCGTAAGTGTAACCACTCCAGCACTTATTTGAGAGATATTTAATACCTCCTTTTGGTATTTTTTTTTTTTGTCGGGTAGTACACATATTCCTCTTTACCTCTGCGTCGTCCTCAGTTTGTTACTCATTTAGTTTAGAGCCTGGAAACTGAAAAACTGTAAGCACACATTATACACAGGAGAGCTTTGCTTTAAGTAAATTATTCCAATTTTTTTTTTTTTTTTGCATTTACCATTGTAGTATGGAAAAAAAGAAAAGGCGGGAGGAGTGTACAGCACCGGGAGGGTGGGTTACTAATCTCTTCGGACGAGGCGCTCGTATAATTATGATAGAACTTCACATACAGGTAAGTTCGTTTAATCATTAATTATACTTCGCGCCTCGTCCTCGAGATTAGTACACAACTTGTAGATATTTAGAGCTTAAATTGGAATAACATCAATAAGTTAGGTACATAAACCTATTTGCAAATTTAAAATGAATCACTTAAAGCAAAGTATTATTTATAAGAACAATTGTAAATATAATTATTAGTGTCCTGAAACGTACAATAATTCATTTTAATCTGAATGTCTTCACAAAATGTAAGGCCTAATTATAAAAATAATAGGAATCATTTAATAATCAATCTGGATACATGGGTTTATTCGAACCTGTTTTAAAATGTTATATATATATACTAGCTATGCCCGGCAAACGTTGTATTGCCATATTTTTTTTTTTTTTTTTTTGGGGTGGACTACCCCTAACATTTAGGGGGTTGAAAAAAAAGATGTTGGCCGATTCTCATAGATACCGGATAAGCACAAAAAATTTCATCAGAATCGGTCAAGCCGTTTCGGAGGAGTATGGCAACGAAAAACTGTGACACGAGAATTTTATACATTAGATATATATATATATGTGCAGTAACATTTGAACAAAAATCTATGGTGTCTAAGTTATTCTTACTCGGTAAGAAAATTGGAAAAATATATAGACTTTACTTAGGGGCTGTGTATTTCCAATGTCATGATAATTTGTTTTGAATTTTACCACAGTTACCAAATTGAAATTGATTGAAAGATAGATATAGAAACCTTGTTAGTTGTTATTGACAGTTATATTTAAATGAGCAATGTGCTCAAAGATAGTGTTCACTAGAACCTCGTGTATTACCTACCTATTTCTACTGCTTTTGGTTTTCAGCCAACAATTTTTGTAAGTATAGCCTACGGTACTTAGGTATGTGATACTTCCTCTAGCACAATAATTACATAAAGTATTGTTACTAAGTATTGTACTTGAGGACAGAGGATTCGGATTTTTAGGTAGGTGCGTCTACCACCTACCTACATATCTACTCATGTGATCATCCTATTTGGGTGAGTTTGTTTACATAATAGTATCAGTAGGTATCAATATTATTAAGTACCCATATTGAGTAATAGTATTATCTTTGACCAGCCGACCCAAAAGCTAAGGACTTGTCAATTTGAACCTATCCTATACAACATTTAAAAATTATACTCGTTCTTTGTAATTTCATGAGAAAATTCCATTGCATGTTATGAATACTTTAAGTATATTATTATGTATACATGGATATTTTAGAACGACTGATAACTACGTTATCAATATAATTTGCTTGAGCTTCTATATTGCATCCGTTTTCGTTACACGGAATGAAAATAAATCATAAACCTAATGAGCTAATAAGCGCTTCAGTGTTTATGACAAGATAATTGAGTATTTATTTATGATATTATCTGTGCTTAGGTAGGTATCCTCGCTAATGTCCCCCGATTGTTGAGATAATGTTGACGCGATTGAAGCTACTGTTGTTTTAAGCTGTTACTTTAAAACAATTAAAAACAATGTATCAGATTTCTCAGAACAAATATTTTTTGTGTTAGGTCAAAATAGGTGCCTATGTAGCAAGTCGTTTATTTGTACCCTGGGTTTATTTATTTTGATTTGCAATATTGCCTATAATTTCATACTCGTTTCTTACTAAGTTTGATAGGTGCAACAGACATGTAGGGACTCTGATTTTTCGGTTGGTTTTATACTCTCAATGAATTCATATGCGCAATTCATACATAATCTTAAACAAGTTACTTATAATAATAATAATAGTCGTTTCTTAACAATTTTCAGTTACGGCGGCTAATCTTAACGGGGATTAGCAATCTGCACAGGATATGTCATAGTGTACAAGCGTGTGCGTAAACGCAGGTGCAATATTTATTCCTTAATTCTCATAGTCCCATTGGACGACAAAACTATACGATCGAAGAGATCAGGCGTAGAACCAGCGGCTTATCTTGCTTTCCAAGGCACGGGGGTGTAAGCACTGCCAACTTCGGGCATTTACTGTGAATTTATTGACAGAAAAAACTCAAAATATAATATTTTGACCCGACCCGGGAATCGAACCCGGGGCCTCGTAATCGGCAAGAGAACTTGCTAACCCACGGCCAACGAAACTAATTTAGTAAATATAAGTATTTTTTACATGCTATAGCAGGGGTGATTTCCTTTTTATTAAGTATCTAAGACTTCTTTAGTCGTTAAGAATTTGTAACTACTTCTGTCTGGAATAGAGATTGAAAAATGTACTCAGATATTTTACCAAGAACATTTTTAATGGTTACCTATGTATGTGAACGCGAAGCTAAGTATTGTAACATACAATTGTTGTACCCCTTACATGAATGAAGGTGATTAATGTAATGTAATAGGTACGGTAAAAAGATAGGTACTTAAACCATCATATTATCGTTATAAGGTGCGTGTTTGATTCGGGTATAAAATAAAACAGGAAAAAACCTGTTGCTACCTGATCATGTTAATTACTGAAATGCTCGATAGGTTTTTAAGAGCTTAATTTTTATATTTTGAACTTAGTAGGTAGATTGAACTCCTACGGTATTCTTATTTCCTATTGATAAGCATTTTTTATCTATAATGGTCATCATCACCATGATGATAGGCAAATGCCAATTAGGTTTATAATATTATTCTTGGTGATCATTGTTTTGCATGATATTTTTCAACCAATAAAATATATAATATTTAAAAAAAACAGGGTACAACATACTTAGGTAGTACGATGTACATTCCAACTTATTCAATTAAGTTACCTTTTGAACGTGTTTTGAACAAACGGGTAAATAATGTATTGAGATGAACGCCTCAGATAACTAAGACAACTGTCTAAAATGAATGCTACCTGCATAGATTTACATCTAGTAATTGTATTGAAACAGCCTTAATGGCTGTCTACCTTTCCATGTACATATAGTAGGACAGGCATATTTATATAGCTAATAGCTAAATAAATTATGTTCACTTACATGAATATTTTCAATTACCTAGATATTTCCAGGTTAGAATCCACATCAGCCGGAAAGCTTTCCCGGTTGTATCTTTATGTTGCTGCATATTTGTTGTAACGTGCTACCGGCAGTGTTGCT
This sequence comes from Watsonalla binaria, assembly GCA_929442735.1. NCBI lineage: Eukaryota > Metazoa > Arthropoda > Insecta > Lepidoptera > Drepanidae > Watsonalla > Watsonalla binaria. The sequence goes on along the minus strand of OV838939.1, from coordinate 8,038,726 downwards.
TGTAGTTGCAGGCTGGTTGCCGGGTATGTCCTCGTAGGATGCGGAAGGCCTCCAGGGCAGACCCGTATCCATGGCCATATGAGCAGATGTCGGCAATTAGGTACAATGCAAGGGAATCCCAAAGGTAGACCCGTATGCACGCACGCACGTATTAAGGCACTATGCAAGGGAATCCCAAAGGCAGACCCGTGAGCATGGCCATACGTGTAGATCTAGGCCAGTAGGTACAATGCATGGGAATCCCAAAGGCAGACCCGTATACATGTACACACGTATTAAGGCACTATGCAAGGGAATCTCAAAGGCAGACCCGTGAGCATGGCCATACGTGCAGATCTAGGCCGGTAGGTACAATGCATGGGAATCCCAAAGGCAGACCCGTATACATGTACACACGTATTAAGGCACTATGTAAGGGAATCTCAAAGGCAGACCCGTGAGCATGGCCATACGTGTAGATCTAGTAGATGCCGGCAGGTGAATATCCTCACGTGTTGAGTCACGATGCGGTGAGAGAGCCCAAAGCAGATCCGTATGAATGGCCTTACGTGACATTGATGTACATGAAAAAGAAAAGGATTGATCTAGTTTTGACCCTGGTGGGTTATATGTAAAGCCGGTGAATGACTCCAACGGCAGACCCGGGTCCATGATCGTAAGCAGCTGTTCACCTTGTTTGTACGTCGTTCCATGATTAGGTACACGTTAACACGTGGTTAGATACGATACGGTGGTAAAAGATCCACCATTACACACAGATTACATATTGCAGTTCGTATGCATGAAAAGTAGGTAGGTAAACTTTTTTTGTGAGAAAAATTTTAAGGTACCTACATCTGATTTTATAATTCACGTAATTTTATAACGTATGTAATACACAAGGAAAAAACACATTACGTAATGCATATAAGTATTGTATATTGGCCTTTACATCTAGGTATGAAAGATGATTTAATCATCAGTGGCTCAAATTGTCGCCCGATTCGGGAACGACCGGTAAGCAATAAAGTATATAAGGCACGTTTTCTTTGAGAACGGCCTTGCAACTTATCTTATAAGAATAACACATTGATATACATTTATTGGTGTATAAAATGGTTGTAAATACCTGCTGACAGTGTCCTTTTATGAGCCACATGATTACTTTCTCCAAGTGGTTTTCATACCCTATGTAGAATTGTATCACTTTATTTTGTATGCCTTGTGTAAATAAGCACGTAAAACTTAATTGTTTTTTAACTTTGGTTACGAATTATAACATTAAAAGTGTGAGATCACGAAGACGTGTAGCACTAAAATGCGAATGAGTAACAAACTGAGGACGACGCAGAGGTAAAGAGGAATATGCGTGCTACCCGTCAAAAAAAAATACCAAAAGGAGGTATTAAATATCTCTCAAATAAGTGCTGGAGTGGTTACACTTACGCGTTGTTACAAGTTGTGTACTAATCTCGAGGACGAAGCGCGAACTATAATTTAATATTCCAGAGTCTACTTGCTTGTTTTAGCCCATAGATAGACTTTTTCAAATGACATACTTGTGACCCTAGTTGATACATTTCAGGTTGTAACATATACATGTCAGTATCTATACTGCCTTGAAGAAAAGCTGACACAGCATCCATCTCATATATATGTAGATTATGCCGTGCTGCTAAAGCAAATAGGTAACGAATTGATGTGTACCTTACAACCGGAGAATAGATCTCCTGATAACCTATGCCTCTCTTTTGGGCATATTCTTTGATCACAAGGCGAGCTTTATAACGGATAATGTTACCTTGCTGATCCGTCTTCACCTTAAACACCCATTTACTTGGTAATGCCTTTTTCCCAGCAGGGAGGTCAGTCAGCTGCCAAGTTTCATTATTCATGAGCGAGGTGTACTCCTCCTGAATTTAATTTGATTTCCTGTCCCATTTCTGTCGTCGTTCCTTGGGAATGTGAACCATTACTTTTGAACCAAATATTCTCAGATGTGATAGTGAAGGCTTATTACCTGTCCATTTTTCATATGGAGTAATTCCTCCTGAAGCTTTTGTAGGGCATCTGTTAGCAATATATGCAGCAGTGGCTATAGCCCACATCGGCTTATCTAAGTTCCTATAGAAGAGCATACACCTTGCTTTCTCAACAAGGGTCCTATTCATTCTTTCTGCAAGTCCATTGTGCTGGGGGGTGTAGGGGGTTGAGGTCTGATGTGTTATTCCATGACAAGATAAGTACTTTTCAAAATTACTATTGCAATATTCCTTTCCATTGTCAGTTCGTAAGATTTTAATTTTATAATCAATTTGATTGTCCCCTCTATTTTTATAATCTTTAAATATATCTGTTATACATAGCTTATCCTCCAAGAAATACACATGAACCATTCTGGTATAGTCATCAATAAAAGTTATAATGTATTTCATACCTCCATAAGACATACATTCCATGGGTCCACACAGATCGGAGTGAATTAATTCCAAGGGTTTTGTAGCTCTGAACCCAGCATGTTTGAATGGTAACTGTGATGTATTGAGTACCGTCCCAACTCACTAGTTTTTATAATAGATAATGTAGGTAGATGTAAGAATACGACGAACAGAGCATTGAATACCCCTTGTACTTTAATCGGAAATAAATGGTTGCCAAGCACGGGTGTATTACTTCTTACATACGAATACCAACCACATACATTACATTGGCTGACGAGGATAGTGAAATCAGAACGATAAATAGTAGTTGTGCGTATATGTTATAGTGAGAAGATTATTAAAGTAAATTAAATAAGTTTTAATTGTGCGGAGCAATGTCGATCGGCAAAGTGTGCGAGTTAAACGTGTGGACGGGCGCGTGGTCATCTTATATTGAAAGATTAGAGATGTATTTTAAAGCAAATAATGTGAAAAGCGAACTCAAACTGCCGACGCTTATAGCAGTAATGGGGGACGAGGCGTATGAGTTACTAATTAATTTGGCAAGTCCGGATAAACCGTCAGAGAAAACCTATGACGAGGCAGTTAATTTGTTACGTGACCATTTACAACCGTTACCATCTGCTTTAGCCGAAAGATTCCGATTCAGACAAAGAAGACACTCTGCAGATGAAAATATAGCAAGCTATGTAGCGGAACTCAAAAAGTTAACTCTGCGGGATCAATTCGTGTGCGGATTGAAAAGTGACATCATTCGACAAAGGCTCTTTGCCGAAAAAGATTCGATAAGTTTTACGGAGGCAGTTAAAATGGCAAGCTCATTAGAAGTCGCAGAGCGGGACGCAGCGTCAGTCGACGAAGGCAGGAATGCAGCAAACGGCGGGGAGATCGCAGGGGCCATACACTCGCTATCATTAGGGGCGGCGAGAGGTGGGCCACAGACGACAGCGCCACCGGCGAGAAGTGGACGCGGCACACGTGGAGGCCGCTTAACTCGGCGCGACATACTAAGGACGTACAGCGGCGCGGGAGGAGCAGCGCAGCGCCATAAAACCATGGGTATGTTACGGGGATATCAGAAAACAGTTAGATTTATTTATTATAGAAGGGGGAACTACATATCTCTTAGGTAGGCAATGGTTAACGGAGTTGACGATAAAAATACCTATGTTCACTAACTGTAACAATATATCGTGTAATAATATCCTGTTAGATAATGAACTTAAAAAAATGTTTTCCAGGTATAAGGATGTATTCAGCGGAGGTTTGGGGAGATACACAGGTGGCAAGGCGTCATTGAAAATCCGAGATGGGGCTGTAACGGTTTTTCATCGCGCGCGGCCGATCCCGTACGCGTTACGCGAGCGCAGTGACAAGGAGCTAGATTCAATGCTACGCGACGGTGTTATAGAACCGGTCGAATGTTCCGACTGGGCCTCACCCCTGGTACCAGTAAGTAAAGCTGACGGCTCGTTGCGAATCTGTGCTGATTTTAAGGCGACGGTAAACCCGATTTTAATAGTTGACCGCTATCCTTTACCTAAAATCGAGGATTTAATGGTTCGTTTAAGTGGGTCTAGATATTATTCCAAAATTGATTTATCGCAAGCATATAATCAAATCGAGTTAGACGATACTAAGAAATACACCGTAATAAATACACATCGCGGGCTGTATCGATATAATAGATTAGTTTACGGACTGGCAACTAGCGCAGGTATCTTTCAGCGGATTATGTGTAATTTATTAAATAATATTCCTAATGTGGAGATTTTCTTAGATGACGTAATTATAGGAGGAAAAACTAGACATGAACATATACAGGCAGTAGAGACAGTTTTTAGTAGACTACATAAGTATAATTTAAAGCTGAGAAGTGACAAATGTGTCTTTCTCGTTAAGGAAGTAAGGTACTTAGGTTATGTATTGAGTAAAGAAGGTATACACACTGATCCAAGTAAAATAGAGGCTATTTCCAAGATACCGAAACCAGACAATGTATCCGAGTTACGATCCTTTTTAGGTCTCGTAAATTTTTATGCTAAATTCGTACGTAATATGAGTACTAGACTGGTCCCGTTATACGAATTATTAAAGAAAGATAAGAAATGGTGTTGGACTAAACAGTGTGAAAGGGCATTTAAAGAGATTAAGGAATTGTTAGTTAGCGCGGAAGTGTTAGCACATTACGACCCCGACCGGCCACTGATATTAACGTGCGACGCCAGCTCAAGGGGGATCGGGGCGGTCCTCTCCCAACCGAGCGATAACAACACACGAGAGCGACCAGTAGCCTACGCGTCGCGAACGCTTAACGACGCAGAGAAAAACTACTCTCAAATCCATCGGGAGGCTTTAGCGATTATATTTGGTGTCAATAAATTTCACCAATATCTTTACGGTCGACATTTCAGTTTACGCACAGATCATAAGCCTTTAGTTTCAATTTTTGGGCCTCATACAGGCATTCCAGCTATGGTTGCTAGTCGCATGCAGCGATGGGCAATAATATTATCAGCATAAATTCGATATTCAGTATGTACGTACGGATCAGAACGGAGCGGACGGTCTGTCGCGGCTACCAGTTACGGGCAATAAACAAATGACTCACACCGCGCCAGAGCAGACATACTTACATTTTATTCAACAGGCTTTGTTATTAGATTGTAAAGAAATTAAAATGCAAACCGCGCGAGATCCAATATTATCTAAAGTAATTAGTTATATACGAGATGGTTGGCCGACGGACTGCGAGATAGAAAATTTAAAACCATTATTTAATCGTAAACATGAGTTATATGAGGAAATGTGGGGATATAAGCTGGTAGTCCCGGAGGTTTGTAAAAATAAGGTTTTACACATGATTCACGAACCCCATATGGGTATTGTGAAATCAAAAGCTATAGCTCGCAGCTACGTATGGTGGGCGGGTATAGACCAGGCGGTGGAGCGTATATGTAAAGAATGCGAGGTATGCGCAGTCCAAGGGGACGCGCCCCCGCGTCAGACGCCCAAACTGTGGCCGTGGCCTAATCGCCCGTTGTTCAGGTTACATATGGACTTTATGGGTCCCATTTTTGGAAAAACCTTCTTGGTGGTAGTTGATGCAATGTCTAAGTGGTTAGAAGTATATTAAGTTGCTAGTACGGCAGCTAGCGGTGTTTTAGATAGAATAAGCGAGTTATTTAGTAGATGGGGTCTGCCGAGGCAGATAGTAACAGATAACGGGCCACCTTTCACAAGCATAGAATTTAAAAATTACATGGTCAGTCAAGGAATCGATCATATCTTTACAGCCCCCTACCACCCGGCCTCTAACGGGTTTGCGGAGAATGCCGTTAAAATACTAATGCGGGTCATAAAGAAAGCCACGGTGGAGAAACAAGCAGTAGACAAAGCTCTGTATACGTATTTGTTACATTATAGGAATACGGAACATTCAACCACGGGGGAAAGTCCAGCCATGTTACTTATAGGTAGACCAATTCGCACTAGGTTAGATATTTTAAAACCAGACCGAGAAAAAAGAGTGTATAATAATCAACGACGTCAAACTGAAGCATCTCGGGGTGGCAATAGGCATATTGACCCCACAGAAGAAATCTGGTATAGGCAGTATTTAAAAGGGGAGAAGTGGAACTCAGGTCGAATACTAGAACGTATAGGTCCTAATAATTACAAGGTAGAAGATAAGCACGGTGAAATAATTCACAGACATATTGATCAATTAAAAAGAAAATCTTCATCAAGGTTATCAATAGCTTGTCCAAATCCAGATATTAGCCATAAATCTAGCACAGATTTGCCTGCCGATATAACAGTATCAGTGGGGGAGAAGATGACCAATTGAACCAGTCAACAGACAGGGAACCTGGGGCTATAGATATTAATTCTTCTGGTGACTCCGAGGAGACAGGGAATCGGATTACTAAGGACGATAAAACACCATCACCGATATTTCAAGACGCCTTTATGAATGTGACGCCCCCTCATAGTCGCCCTATTCGGCAATGTAGAATAAGAAAAACTAATTATAAATTATAGGAACTGTAGCGATAAGTTAGATTAAGTTAGATACATGTATAAGTTTACCATTATTAAAGAATACCATTTACTCGCTTGCAGAGAATACTTATGAGTTAGTGTGGAGGAATGTGATGTATTGAGTACCGTCCCAACTCACTAGTTTTTATTATAGATAATGTAGGTAGATGTAAGAATACGACGAACAGAGCATTGAATACCCCTTGTACTTTAATCGGAAATAAATGGTTGCCAAGCACGGGTGTATTACTTCTTACATACGAATACCAACCACATACATTACAGTAACCGAGCCTGCTTTCCTTCCATACAGCTGGAACAATGCACCTCCTTGTGGATGTGAGGGGACAATGTGACCCCCTCAGCACAACTTGGTAGTTTTATTAGATCTGAAACATATAATTGGGCCATCCGAAGATGCCATAGATTAATATCACTAGGATTGATTTTATCTGAAGTTAACTGTGCCATTTCATCACTTTCACAAGTGTTTAAGACATATAACTTGTTCACCAGTGTTGCAGAGCATATGCACATCACATCCATTCTCATTAAATGACACTTTGTACCCATTTTTTGTAATACTACTTACAGAGAGTAAATTAGCTGCTAATCCAGGTACAAACAACACATTCTTAACCTGGATTTGGTTTCCTTCTGAAATATTCAAATTTATTTCTCCAGCACCTTTCACAGACAGTGGCTCGCTGTTAGCCACTGTTATCGACTTCACTGATGGCTCGCTGACATTATACATCAAATCTTTGCTATTACACATATGCATGGAGGCACCTGAGTCAATGTACCACTTATTTCTCTTCTCTCCAAGGGTCGCTGAAAATGCAGCAACAAAACTAGAACTTTCCGGCTTACTACTATTTTCTTTCTTCAGCAGTTTCTTAGTATATTGACAGAACTTTGCAAAATGGCCATAACCATTGCATTTAAAAAATCTGGGTCCCTTTCCTTTAGCAAAATGTTTTGAACCATGCGGCTCAGTTTTTCGAGATTAAACATATATGAGCTTGCCATCGAGATCGGTTGACTTGAAAAATCGACCAAAGGCCACCTGTGTGAAGTTGGCAACTGAAGTGAAGGAAAAAATTTTTTTCGTCATGTATTCGATTGTACCCGGTATGTACCGGATTGTACCGCTTTTTAAATCGTTTGTACCCCTAGGGGGTAAAAGTTATAGGGGGGTAAATATTTTGGCAACTAAGTATAAAATATTGAAAGTTTGTAAATGCCATTCGATAGTACCCAGCACGTAGAGGATTGTACCGTTTTTTATTTCGTTTGTACCCCAAGGGGACAAAAGTTATGGGGGGTTAAACATTTTGAAATCGAAATATTGTAAATTTGACCATGCCATTCGATTGTACCCAGCACGTAGAGGATTGTACCGTTTTTTGTTTCGTTTGTACCTCAAAGGGCCCCGAGATATGGGGGTTGAAAGTTTCAGACTCTCCACTGTCATATCTCGGGGCCCTTGGAGGTACAAACGAAATAAATAGCGGTAAAATCCTCCACGTATATGGTACTACCCAATGCAAAAATAAAAAACGTTGGTACCTCAAAACATTCCGAATTAGCCTGAGTTGCCACTTGTCCCCACGGATATCTCTGGACCCCATGGGGTACAAACGATATTTATACGCATACCGGATTGTACCGCTTTTTGTTTCGTTTGTACCTCAAAGGGCCCCGAGATATGGGGGTTGAAAGTTTCAAACTCTCCACTGTCATATCTCGGGGCCCTTGGAGGTACAAACGAAATAAAAAGCGGTACAATCCTCCACGTATATGGTACTACCCAATGCAAAAATAAAAAACGTTGGTACCTCAAAACATTCCGAATTAGCCTGGGTTGCCAGTTGTCCCCACGGATATCTCTGGACCCCATGGGGTACAAACAATATTTATACGCATACCGGATTGTGCCGAGTACGGAGAGGATTGTACCGCTTTTTGTTTCGTTTGTACCTCCAAGGGCCCCGAGATATGACAGTGGAGAGTTTGAAACTTTCAACCCCCATATCTCGGGGCCCTTTGAGGTACAAACGAAATAAAAAGCGGTACAATCCTCCACGTATATGGTACTACCCAATGCAAAAATAAAAAACGTTGGTACCTCAAAACATTCCGAATTAGCCTGAGTTGCTACTTGTCCCCACGGATATCTCTGGACCCCATGGGGTACAAACAATATTTATACGCAAACCGGATTGTGCCGAGTACGGAGACGATTGTACCGCTTTTTGTTTCGTTTGTACCTCAAAGGGTCCCGAGATATGGGGGTTGAAAGTTTCAAACTCTCCACTGTCATATCTCGGGGCCCTTGTAGGTACAAACGAAATAAAAAGCGGTACAATCCTCCACGTATATACCGGATTGTGCCGAGTACGGAGAGGATTGTACCGCTTTTTGTTTCGTTTGTACCTCAAAGGGCCCCGAGATATGGGGGTTGAAAGTTTCAAACTTTCCACTGTCATATCTCGGGGCCCTTGGAGGTACAAACGAAATAAAAAGCGGTACAATCCTCCACGTATATGGTACTACCCAATGCAAAAATAAAAAACGTTGGTACCTCAAAACATTCCGAATTAGCCTGAGTTGCCACTTGTCCCCACGGATATCTCTGGACCCCATGGGGTACAAACGATATTTATACGCAAACCGGATTGTGCCGAGTACGGAGAGGATTGTACCGCTTTTTGTATCGTTTGTACCTCAAAGGGCCCCGAGATATGGGGGTTGAAAGTTTCAAACTTTCCACTGTCATATCTCGGGGCCCTTGGAGGTACAAACGAAATAAAAAGCGGTACAATCCTCCACGTATATGGTACTCCCAATGCAAAAATAAAAAACGTTGGTACCTCAAAACATTCTGAATTAGCCTGAGTTGCCACTTGTCCCCACGGATATCTCTGGACCCCATGGGGTACAAACGATATTTATACGCATACCGGATTGTGCCGAGTACGGAGAGGATTGTACCGCTTTTTGTTTCGTTTGTACCTCAAAGGGCCCCGAGATATGGGGGTTGAAAGTTTCAAACTTTCCACTGTCATATCTCGGGGCCCTTGGAGGTACAAACGAAATAAAAAGCGGTACAATCCTCCACGTATATGGCACTACCCAATGCAAAAATAAAAAACGTTGGTACCTCAAAACATTCTGAATTAGCCTGAGTTGCCACTTGTCCCCACGGATATCTCTGGACCCCATGGGGTACAAACGATATTTATACGCAAACCGGATTGTGCCGAGTACGGAGAGGATTGTACCGCTTTTTGTTTCGTTTGTACCTCAAAGGGCCCCGAGATATGGGGGTTGAAAGTTTCAAACTCTCCACTGTCATATTTATTTATTTATTTATTTATTACAATTTGAATATATAAACTTACAGCTATTGCCAAAGCGCTTATATATAGAAACAAAAGAAAATTATAATAGACACTATTTACAAATATATATTCTCAAACTCTGTATGAGTGATGGCAGCGAATCTGCGAATACGTCAGCATCTTGGATCATGGCGACAAAGTCGTTGAGAAAACTAAGCGCCCGAGCAGTGGGACTGTTTTTGGCGTGACAAGAACGTAACGCAGGAATGGCAAACAGTGGATGTTTTCGGCGGCAACCACCCCGTATATAATTTTGAGGAACAAATAAACTAATGCGCTCTGTGATTGATGGGTTATCAATTTTGTTACGCAGTAGCATGCAATAGTGAATACCCAAGAACAACTTGCGTCTGGATTCCAAGGTGTCCAGACCTACCATACCATTCACAAAAAGCGACGGATAAAGGAATGGATAATAACCATATTTCTTTTTATAGAGGTATCGAGCAAATTTTTTCTGTATTTTCTCAATGCACTGTATGTACCTCGCGGCACTTGGATCCCAGGCGATTGAGCAATACTCTAATTTGCTGCGGACGAACGCATTGTAGAGCATTACAGCAACTCTAGGGTTAACAAATTGTGAACCGATGCGCATTATAAAGCCTAGGGACTTACTGGCCTGTTTGCATGTTGATATTATGTGACTATGAAAGGCCAGCTTAGTATCCAGAGTCAAGCCGAGGTCTCGTACTTCATATATTCTATTCGCAGGGATTTTAGCCACTGTGTAGGTGACTTTAATAGGGGCACGCGCGCGGCTAAATGTCATCACGTTGCATTTAGACTAGTTGAATGACATTTTATTGTCGTCAGCCCACTTGACGACTGCATCTATATCAGCCTGCAACGCATTACAATCATCTGAAGTGGCAATGGGGACAAACAACTTTAGATCATCCGCAAACAAGAGGCACTCTGATTTTGCTAAGACCACTGGGAGATCATTAACCATTATTGAGAAGAGAGTGGGCCCCAGTGTACTACCCTGACTTACTCCTGAACGGGTGTAATAGTCAGAAGAGTTAAAGCCAGCTAAAGTGACATATTGCTTACGATCACCAAGGTAATCAGAAAAGAAAGCTAAAAGCTTTGGTACGAACCCAATCTGCGACAGCTTTCGGAGCAAGACGCCATTGTCCACGAGGTCAAATGCCTTCTTAAAATCAAAATAGGCTACATCGACTTGACGCCCGCAGTCCATTTCGCGAGAAACTTTGTCTACAAAAACAGTTAAGTTAGTTGTTGTAGATCTAGCACGTCGGAACCCGTGTTGGAAGCTGTGCAGATAGGGATTAATTGGTTTGATGATAGAGTCGTTTATCACTCCCTCAAACAATCGGCAGGGCACAGACATTACAGCTATTGGTCTATGTAAAGTCATATCCTGTGAAGCTTCAACCTTAGGTATCGGTGTCACCCTAGAAACCTTCCACAACTTGGGAAAAACACTAGTCTTAAGCGATAGATTAAAGATATGAAGTAGAGGGGTACATAAAACTGAAACACAGTCCTTAAAAAGAAAGGGAGGTATACCGTCAGGACCAGCGACTGAGGTGGACTTCAGTCGCTTGACGACTTGTTGTAATTCCGATGCAGAAATGGATTCCACACAGATTCTGTTCGAATCACATAAGTTGTTTGTATCCCTCTCTGCCACTTTAGGATCCAACAGTGGTGTTTCAGGGTGGAAAACAGAGCTGAAGGACTCGGCAAATTTATCAACTGCACTTTGACCCATGAGTTTCTCCGTGAAAACTATATTCAGTGGGCACTGGTCGCTTTTTGCGCTTACTTTTAACGAAATTCCAAAACGTTTTGGGTTCACGAATTATATTAGATTCTGTTGTGCTTAGGAACATATTATAGTCTCTACTAATATATTGTTTAACCAGAGTCCTGTAGTACTTAAATAGTTCGTAATTAAAATCTAGCTTATGTATTTTATATTTTTTTAGGTTAAAATACTTGAGACGAATGTACTCTTTAAGCTCAGGGGTGAACCAATGGGGATAAGAGTAAAGCTTTTTGCGATTCACATTGTTTCTAAGACGAGGTACATTGTTTACAATGGGTATGTTAATTACTGCGTAGAATGCATCTACCGCTAGGTTAACATCCTCCTTGTTCAACACCTCGGACCAATCCAAGCTAGATATATCTGAATATAATTGGCTGTAATTAGCTTGTTTGAAATTGAATCCTAAGGGAGTTGTATGAGGCGTAACAGAAGAATTAGGTTTGAGCGATAAAATGTCCTGTGTGAATTGAATTTCCACTTGGAGTGCAGGGTGGTACATATCTGCTGGTACCAAAGGTTCTGCCTCCGTAACATTTATACAATCGGCCGCGACTCCCGTAACAACCAAGTCCAAGATACTGTCGTATTTGTTACAAATAGTATTAATTTGCCTCAATCTACAAAACTCTGTGAAATTGTCAAAGTGTAATTTTACTTTTCTACTACATGAATTTAGGTTAAAATCTCCTATTAATATTATATCATGTGAAAGAAACATACAGATAGCATTCTCGATACATGTTAATACATTGATATATTGTACATCAGTATAACGGGGTGGTAAATAAACCACACAAATAAACATCTTTACACGCTTAGACGATACAACTGCAAAAATAAGTTCTTTATCATATGTTAGGTCCTCAACTTCAGTAACGAGGCGGACATTGAAGCAATTCCGCACGGCAAGTAAAACGCCGCCCCACCCCACGTCGCCCTTTCTATCTTTACGTAGTACGACATAGTCTGTGGGAAATAATTCACTATTCAACACTGAACTGGTGAGAAAAGTTTCAGTCAATGCTACGACGTCAGTAGGATATTGAAGCAAATTATTAGAGAAAGTTGTTGTTTTGCTACGAAGTCCTCTAACATTTTGATAAAAAATAATTAAAGTTCTAGGTCGTGGACTCCCTTTGGGGTTTGTTTCGAAAATTCTGTCGCCAAGGCTTAATACAGATGTCCTCCGACCAGCTCTCAGAAGACAGCGCAACATCAGTGAGTTTCGATGGCACACCCAACTTGAAGGACGCATAGTTTCCACGTGATTTAAGGGTCTGTACCGAACATTCACCGTTACATATGTTACTTAAATGCGCACGAACTTGATCCTCAGTGGTACCCGTCTTTACATAAAATAGGTGAAGGTATGTTGTCCTCAATGAGGCCTCAAGACCGGTAGTTCCGGGGCATGCTGAACCTCGCGTTATACCTTTTGTCGACTCGCGTGACTTTTGCCTCTCTCTTCTCACTTCAGTCCATTCGGTCGTGTCGTTTATAGTATTCTCTTTAAGAGATTCATTACACACGACTGCTGCTGGTCGGGCCCTGTCTAGTACTGTTTGAATGTGGTGATTTGTGTGGTTTGAATACCGGTGGAGTATTGGAGGCAGGAACGATAGACTGCAGCTGCTTCAAAGAGGAGGAGGAGGAGGGAGTGTGGACCTTTTGATTCCGCGATGGTATTGTACTACTTATTTTGCTGGTTGGTTTTCTCTGAGTTTTCTTACCCGAAAGCAGAACCTGTTCTTGAGAACACTTACTTAGGTCCGTATTCTGTGTAGCGTTTTTGAGTGCATCGATATTATCAAGTCTATTCTCGATGGAACTAATTTTCGCATGCAGGCCAGAAAGGTGCGAACTTATCATTGCACTAATTTGTTCAGACACAGATTTGCTAATTCTGCTGACCAGGCGTTCACATATCTCACCGTTCAACTCCTGGCGGATAATTGCACAGATGCCATCAAACAAATACGTATCTTCAAGTGCATTCGAATGGCTTTGCCTATTTGTAGTAGTATCCCGGCGACGTAGAGTTATATTTTCGAAGTCGGTAGATGATGGGGTCTGACTAAAAACCTCAACGGGATTGTTTTCGCTCGCCTCTTCACCAAAACCAAAAGAACTCTTGGATTGGCGAATAGGTGTATTAGTGTTATCACCTTTAGGTTTCTTGCACACACATTCCTGACATTGCCAGTTACTTCTTTGTTGTTTAGGCATAGATTTAAAGCGAGTAGCAGGTACATTTGCACACAAAAGGTCATAAGCTTGCATACAAATAGCGCAAGCGAGGTAAGCTTTGATATTAATAACATCCGAACAGCCAGCACATGTCAAATTACTAGTCTCCATTCTTATTACTTATTCAAAGCCTATACAAAGCGTAAAGCACAGAGTTATGCGATGTATATCGGCATAAAAGCGCCGTCTCTGACTAGCTATGCAGCGTTTGCGCGTCGCAGGGGAAGCTAGCGACCGACGATGACGCACTGGTTGACGACGAGTAGAAGCGAGTCTTGCCGATGTTAGCCGAATTGATGACCTGTTGTCACTGACCTTTGCTTCCAGCGGCGCAAAACTCGAATCGTTGTGGGTTGTTGATGTAACCGCTGACAATTTTTAAAAGTTATTTGCTGTTTATTTCACTCACTCCAGGAATTTTGAGTTGATATTTCACAGATCGATAGGCACAAACTTTGACTACAACTTAATGCCAAAATCACTTCAAATCTTACAAATTTACTAGCGTTTAGAGAATAAAATCAGTAGAGCAAATAAAAACACGTCAGTCGCAAGACAGAGCTCGAGAGCCACCTATCTCGGGGCCCTTGGAGGTACAAACGAAATAAAAAGCGGTACAATCCTCCACGTATATGGTACTACCCAATGCAAAAATAAAAAACGTTGGTACCTCAAAACATTCCGAATTAGCCTGAGTTGCCACTTGTCCCCACGGATATCTCTGGACCCCATGGGGTACAAACGATATTTATACGCAAACCGGATTGTGCCGAGTACGGAGAGGATTGTACCGCTTTTTGTTTCGTTTGTACCTCAAAGGGCCCCGAGATATGGGGGTTGAAAATTTCAAACTTTCCACTGTCATATCTCGGGGCCCTTGGAGGTGAGCATGGCCTCTCTTGTCGCCGCAATGCGGGATGACCAAATTGGTCGACGTCTTCCCCGCAGACGCCACGATGAGGCTCATTGGTTAGCTAAAGAAAATTAAACGTTTTCGAGCATAGTACCGATTTTGGCAGATGGTAGTGCCTGGAACAGACACTTAGATTGATTGGTCTGCAAGCATAGATTAACATATTTTTTTTATTTTTATCAAGTTTTTTTTAGTAATTTTATTTTTTAATAGGCTACAATCGACATTATAGAGTCCAAAAGTTATTATAATTATACAACTTAGTTAATCATATGTGGTTTATTCAATAACCTATCATTCTTACTTAACGTTACGTTATTAGCATAATTTGATCCTCTTCTGTTTTCATTTGCCTTTTTTTAATGATTTTATTTCTTTTTTTATTTATATTTACCAAAAAAAATTAGTTTTTTTTAATGTTTTTATATATTTAAAATAATAAAAAAATTTAATATGCATCGATCTTACAAAGTTCAAAAGTAATTCCAATTATACAAGTAAGTTAATCATAAATGTGGCTTATTCAATCATCCTTCTTACTTTACGTTAAATTATTTATTGATTTTTTTTTTCTTTGTTTATTTCATATTTATAATATTTTTTAAGCGTTTAATTGGCAATAATCGATTTTACAAAGTCCAAAAGTAATTCTAATTATACAAGTAAAAAGATCATATGTGGTTTATTCAATAATCCTACCCTTCTTTATTAGTTTTTTTTTGTTTTTTTCGTTTTATTAGATTTTTTTTGTTTTTTATTTTTTTGATTGTAGTTTTTATGTTTTTAATAGGTTATAATCGATTAGATAAGGCCAAAAGTAAGTATAAAGCCATTTTAATATAAGGTTTATACAATCACCCTATCCTTCCAAACACTATAATATAATATAATGTATGGGTATATAAGGTATGTTGGCTACTGTGTTCTGATATAAATTAAAATTGATAAGGTTTTCTTTTCTAATAGCATTCGTTTCGTCGCTATAATCGATTTACCACTAATTAGCACGTCATTATAAACTTCCCACCTACCTGTGATTCGACGGACATGAGCGGTGTAATGACCCATTAATATTTTTGGTTTCTCCCCATGATGACAAGCTGTATGTATATCGCCAACATATTCTATAATCGACTGTATCGTGTAGGAAACATTTTCTATCTCAATTCTTACTGGGATTTCATTCACTGAAAGAGTTCCCGGCCAATCAGGATGTCCAAGATTTTCAGCAAGCTGAGTCCATTGAAGACACTCAATATTAAATATCAAATGGTTACCAATTGAAATCGTTGATCTAACATCATCTGATCGGCAAACAGCACATATTTTCTTCTGATGAAGACGTTCCTGTAGAACTTCCTGCAGCGAATTTATACCATTGATGTAAAAGGGCTTAACATCAACTTCAATCACGACAAACTGTTCTTTATCTTCTTTCGTGCAAGACTCGCAATGGTGATCGATTTTGAACGATGATTCATCCTTAAGCAGGTATTTTATTAAATTGCTAACGTTCATCATGCAATCAAGAACACCACCGTCAACTTTGTTTACCTGGGCCATTAATTCTGCCCTTTCTTTGTATACTTTCATTGTGCAGCCGGATTTGTCAAATAATTTTACAAAGTTGAAAAATCGGTTTTTCGTGGATGTCATATAGTCTTGATAACTAGCCCAATCTCGAAAAGCCGCTACCAATGATTGAGAAATTGAATCGAATGGGCATGTGTTACGCACTATGACGTTTTTTTGTGTAACTTAACGGGGCCGACCAACAATCCATTTTTTAATAGTGGTACAGTGAGAGTTACACACTTTGGTCGCAAATGACGGTGCTGGATATCAGGGCATGGGCGCAAAAATTTACCGCGTTTCTTTTTATCTCGTGTCCGACCTTTCCATGTTTCCATCTCGTTTAGATATTTATTTGAGTTGTCTTCATTCGTACTATCAATACTATCAACTCTGACTTCAATTTTGTTAGTGTTTTGTTCAGATCCAGAGGTATCCATAATTTCATTTGATTTCGTCCTAACTTCAATAATTTCATTACTTAAGTCGATCATTATCTTGCTCATACCTCCTGTAACATCTCCCTTAGTTATATCATCCCGCATAACTTTGTCCTCATTGATTTCATCTCCACTCAGCGTGAACTTTTCATTTTTTATAGGTTTATTTTTCTCGCTTGAAGCTATTTCCTGGTGCTTAATAGCTTTAGCACATTGATCCTTCCCTTGTCTCTTTTTTTTCTGCGAGGTTGTAGTTCATCGTCACGGTCTTGATGCAAAGCATGAAGTATTTTAGTTACCCCTGCCAGTGATCGCATATGTACAACGAGAAATTTATCCACCCGCATGCCTGTTTTACCCTTTAGAATCAGCTGCTTGACCTCCCGGAAATATTCCTCGCTGTAAGATGACGTAGCAACCGATGACTTATCTTCAGCCATAAGCGCTGTCCATAGGGGGAAAAGTTTAGCTAACCTTATAAAATTGTCTGAAAAATCCTGACAGTAATAGTGATTTGGTCGGTCCCCATCTATTAATAAGGATTTGGTGTCGGCAACAAGACTATTTATGTACTCCGACCCAGTAATACAATCGTCATCGACATCGACTTCAATTGTGTCCCCATTTGCTCATCGCAGTTTGTCTCATATGCATAGCAGTGCGCGTTACTTTTAATTGCCTTCAAAAGACGTAGCTGTGCGGCAATACAGCTATTAGTTGCACCACTGCTTATGGACTCGGTTTCTGACAACGCGATGAGCAAAACATCGCAGAATGCAGCTCGAAAATCTTCAATATTGCCACATTTCGTAAGGAGCTCGACACAACTGACAAAAAAATCTTTTACACTAAAATGTTTTCCGTCGAAACACTTCCATCGACAGACAAATTTTATAACGTGCGCGATATCAATTCGCGCAATGCATGGTGGTCGTCGGGAATCGTTGGGCGATAGAAGCCATTTTATGCAAATATCGATATAGCAACTCAGAGAGCAATCGCTAAATGCTAAACACACTGCGTTTAGAAGAGCCAGTGAACAATCTGTGACTACTTTGGTTGGGTTCGGTACACCGGAGCGCTTCCATTCTCTCAGCCAATAAGCTAAAAAATTGGCATCGTGTTTTTCAGACACTACTTGGCAAACCGGTAATATTTTTCCATGAAACGGTACTACAGCTTGATATAAAAATATAGCTCGGCTTGAGCCGTCTGATCTTTTGATTCGACCGATTAGAGAGCCTGTGGCGTCAATCGAAAGACTGCCGGCTTCACAGTCTTTACATTTAAATGTGTCTTTATACAAGTACATTTGTTCGGCACTCCAATAAAAGGTGTAAAACTTATTTAAGCATACTTCCTTAAGGAAACCAGCAAATTCAGCCTCGTATTGTAAGTTCCCGACAGATTTTATCACATCAGAAACATTAGAAAGGCCCAACTTCATATCATTTTCAAGTTGTACTGCTTTTCGCAATACATACTCGGAAAATAAATGTGCTGGCTCAGTATCCCCAAACTCCATCTTCTGATTTGCATTTTCCCTTCGCCAAACGTATGCGCCGCCTGATTGCAAATCTTTCACAACTGCTGCACGTTCTTTGCCCGATAAAAACCGTTTTTTTTCATGTGTTATACCAGCAGTATCAAGCGTAGAAATGTACATCGCCATTCCTTGATCCGATAATCTAAGTGTAGGCAGATAAATGTGAACAGCATTACCACATTCTCTACATTTACCGCGTACGGTTAATAAAGTTTCTCCTGGATTTTCATTAATTTTAGCAAATTTAAATGCAAATGGACATGGTAGTTTCATATTATCCCATAGAAGAGAATAAAGGGTGTGCGTCCACCCAGGTTTCATAACTAATTTTTCGTTTTCATCATAAGAAAAGAGGCAAGATTTTATTTTTTCATAATGATTTTTGGATATATATATGGTTTTACGCACAGCAGGCAACACAGATGAAATTTGTTGCACCCCATTCATCGACCAGTTAGAATTATTACTTATGTCCATCTGAACGTCGTCGTAATCATTTGATTTTGTAATCATGTACGGTAGATTTTTATGATTAAGTATTTTTTCGTTTATTCCGTTGCGGTTGGTTGAAATATACAGATAAATATATTTTTTACTCATTTTTGGTAACTTTTCATGTGCATTAGTCCATACAGGATCGGACAGCAAACACAGCTCACACCCATCATTTTTATCTACGTTATGTAAGGGCAAGTCTTTTATTGCAACAAATATTTCTTCAACGGTATAAACTGGCTGTTTTGGCATGTTGTTTGAAAAAAAAGAAGAAAATTGGGAAGAATCAGAAAAGGTATATTTTCATTTCTTTCAATGTCAAATACGATGATTAATGAAGATTATGTACACATTGAAATTTGGAAATTTATACATCTATTCAAGTGATATGATGCAAATAAAAAAAAGATAAAATAAAGAAACTAAACTAAGAATATTTCAAAAAGTAAACTTCGGCATTTATATTATACAAAATGAAGTATAATGACGAAAATTTCACAATTTCCCTAGTTAATTAACCTAATTGTATTGTAATAATGATAAGGTGATATAAGTTAAAGATAAATACACCACGTAACGGAAGAGCAGTAAAATTACTCGGTAAGTAAAAATAAATTAAATTCGACTCATGTAATTTTTGTTTCAATTGACAGATTATTCAATTTAGTGAACGACAAAATGTACTCTCCAACAAAGTAAAGTTACTTGAATGAAAGCTTTGTACACGTTTATTAAGTCTCTTACGCCAGAGACTCTAAACAGCGCGTGGTAGCGTGGTATAGTGCCATCTATTGAAAAAATATACAAATTAACCTGTTTTATTCGAACTCTATTCGAACTGCGTCGTAGTTACATAGAAATATTATGAATACAAAAAATATGCTTCATAAAAATACAGAATACAGAATGCGAAAATTATTTATTTAATTAATTATTTATTTACTACGTTCACTTGATTTCATAAGTCCGAAAATATTAAAAGTCAAAGTCAAAGTCAAAAGTCAAAGTCAAAGTCAAAAGTATCTTTATTCGATTAGACTTTTACAAAGCACTTTCAAATCGTCAGAATGACACAATTATACAGGATTATACATGCTACCGCCAGGTTCGGAAGGTTGCTTTTACTGAGAAGAACCTGGCAAGAAACTCAGTAATTACTCTTTTCAAAAATATTATACAATTTAAAGAATACAAAATAAATAATTTAAAAAATTTAAAAAACGTAAGCTCATGGACAATGTTCCAATGCACAAATGTCGATAAAAATTAACATAACAAAAAATGTAGTACATCTACTTATAACTAAATGCGTAGCTTGAGATGACCAGCCCCCACAAGCAGCACCTGTTCACAAGTATGACGTGAATGCCAGCCATTGACCTCCTCAACCATCATAGAGGGAAGTGGACAACCCGTCATCCAGACGCCGCCGCAAGCAAAGGCATTTTAGTGAGCTTGACAACTCAAACCAGTCAAACAAAGATCAAAACTAATAAATATTAAGAATTGTAACATAAGTACAGTGTCCATGAGACTACTCACAATATTTATCTGGTAATACATTATTCCAAGTTTCTTTATCACATATATAATCACTAACTGTATAATAACCCTTTTTAAGTAACACGGATTTTACAGTCTCTTTAAATTTATCAAAGGGTAAATTTACAATACATGTAGGTAACTTATTATAAAAGCGTATACATTGCCCAAAAAATGATCCCTGGACTTTCTGTAAGCGGTGTGTAGGTACTACTATTTTATTTTTGTGCCTTGTGTTGACATTATGTACATCACACTTTTTTTGAAAAGAATTAATATTTTTATGTACAAGTAATAAATTTGCTAAAATATACTGCGAAGCCACTGTTAAAATTCCTATTTCTTTAAATTTTTCCTTCAATGATGCTCTAGATCCTAAGTTATAGATTGATCTTACAGCCCTTTTCTGTAATATAAATATGGCTTCTATATCGGCAGCTTTGCCCCAAAGCAGGATGGCATACGACAATAACGCTGTGAAAGTAACTAAAATAAACTAAGCGTGCCGTGTCTACATCAGTGAATTGCTTTACTTTCCTAACTGCATATGCTGCTGAGCTGAGTTTCCCAGCTAGACTAGATATATGTGGGCCCCATTGAAGTTTATTATCGAGTGTTACACCTAGAAAAACTACCGACTCCACAATATCCAGTTCTTCACCATTGATCATAATTTTGGTCGGAACAGGTTTGACGTTAGGTAAAGTAAATTTTAAGCATTTTGTTTTTTTTGCGTTCAAAACTAAGTTATTTACAGTGAACCATTTCAATACTTTGTCAAGGGCACTGTTTACATCATCATAATCCGTTTTAGCTCTGTTAACTTCAAACAGGAGTGATGTATCATCAGCGAACAGTACAATATCACAAGTATTCTGAACAAAATGCGGTAAATCATTAATGTATATCAGAAACAGAAAAGGCCCTAATATTGATCCCTGCAGAACGCCCATTAGAACCGGGGACCCGGAAGACTTAACGCCATTTACCTCTACTTTCTGTACCCTCTGGCTTAAATATGAATTAATTAAATCGAGTGCAGTACCTTTGACTCCATAGTGTTTTAATTTGAGCAATAATGTCTCATGATGTACGCAATCAAACGCTTTAGATAGGTCACAGAATACACCTATCATATCATGTGATTTCTCCCAAGCCCTATATACATGTCGAAGAAGTGCAACACCGGCATCAGTAGTCGACCGACCTTTGGTGAAGCCATACTGCTCATTGTGTAAAATCTTATTCATGTTGAAATGTAAAACTAACTGATTTAACATGATTTTCTCAAAAATTTTGCTAAGAGCAGGTAAAATTGAAATTGGTCTGTAGTTATTGGGATCATTAATATCACCAGCTTTAAACAATGGTATAACATTACTGTATTTCATCAAATCGGGAAATTTACCTAATTTAATACAATTGTTAAAAATTTCAGCTAGACTTGGAGCTATTATATCTATTATATCTTGTAATACTTTTAGTGATATATCCCACAGGTCACCCGTTTTTTTAAATTTAAACTTTTAAATGTCTTAATCACTTCTAATGGGGTAACGGAACAAAAACAAAAGCCGGCGTCGCATTCTGACACACTTGACTTAAGAAGAGATTCGGCGTCTGAAGAAGATGAATGCAAGGAACAAGTTGTAACTACAGGAATGTTAATAAAAAAGTTATTAAACGTTTCTGCAATTTGAATATTATCGCGGATTAGATTATTATTAATATTTAAGGCTATTCGAGTATCGCGACTTTTTACCTTCCCTGTCTCCGCATTGATCATATTCCATGTAGCCTTAATCTTGTTATCAGCATTTTTAATTTTGCACGAGAGATATAGAGCTTTAGCTTTTATACAAGCTTTTTTGAAGGTTTTTGAATAAGCCCGTACATAAGTTAGAAATTCAGGGTTATGATTACATTGTTTCAACCCATATAGCTCATACAACCTATTTCTACTAATGCATATACCTGGAGTTGCCCATTCATAAAATTTTGCTTTTGCGTTCTTATGGACCGGTTTAAGTTTAAAGGTACTGTTAAACTCATTTTTTATAAGGTGAAATAGGCTTTTAAAACGTTTATCGGGATCACTTTGTGAACATCGCAAATATGGAATTTTACTTTCTATATTAGATTTAAAATTATTTAACCGTTTCTTTGTGATAGGTCTACATGTTACTTTTTGTATATCTGATTGACATTTATATAAAACAGTCATCTTTTGACCACAGTGGTCAGATGTGATATCACTAATAATAGCACTATCTATGGCTTCGCAGTCGCAAAATATATTATCTAAACATGTGGCTGTAGTGGCTGTGATTCTAGTAGGCTCAGAGAATAAATGCTTTAAATTAAATGAATTAAAAAGACTAACTAACCTAACCGTTAATGGCCCACTGTCTAGCAGATTAACGTTAAAGTCGCCACAAACTATTATATTTTTATTAAGTACACTAACACGCTTAATAGCATCTTCTAACAGAGATTCAAATAAACAAAAGTTCCCTGAAGGGGGACGGTACACGCAAATAATAACAAATTTGTCGAGTTCGATGCACGATAACTCAGCTGTGCGCTCAACGGAAATATTAACTATGTCTTTCCGTTCCTTAAATTTTACTTCATTTGAAACAATAATCAATGAGCCTCCATGTATTGCTGAACGTCTGACAAATGCACTCGCAAGTCTATACTTAGTATTAGTGAGCTATAGCTCATGCTTCTTTAGCCAATGTTCAGTTAAACATAAAATGTGAACATTGTGATATTCTAAAAACAAGTCTATTTCTAATTCTTTGCCAGCTAAGCCCTGTATGTTCTGATGAACTACATTTAAGCGACAACGCTGAGAGACACTGGGCTCAGCTATTGTCTCTTGTACTAGTTTAAAACACTAATAGGAGTGTTAACAGTACTGTTATGCTCAGATACATTCCTTATTTATTTATTTATTTAACAAAAACGGCGAACCAATTACATTTGCTAAAGATATACAACACAAATTAAAAAAGGTAACTTCAATTCAAATAAAAACAATGAATTTGTAAAAATAATAGCTTAATATAAAACAAAACATTAATAAAAATAAGATCACATCATTCATCCCTTTCACAAAATCCCAGACACTGTAACGATAATAGATGCCAATCATCCGCGAACAGATCACAGCTAGGATTGGCGCTGAGGAGAGCGTTGAGCGCAGCGAGGGATCGCGGGATAGGTGAGTTGGTGCGCGCCACGGTGCGGCACTGCGGCGGCGCGAGCAATCTGTGCCTTCTGCTGCGGCTGTACTTATTAGGCACAAACAGTTGACACAGTCCATTATGGAGCACCGGTGCATCTATTTTGCACATCACCAGCAGTTGGTGTTTGTTCCGTCTAGTTTCCAGTGAATTGTACCCAAGACAACCAAGCAGGAACTTCGTGGGATACATGTACGGATAGTAAGAATGGGCACGTTTGTACAAATACCTCAAGAAAGCTTTTTGCACTTTTTCAAGAAGGAGTACATAAGAGCTTTCATGGGGATTCCATACACACATAGCGGTCTCTAGTTTCGATCGTACCAATGCCCCAAAGATCAACCTAATAACGCTATGATCGTTGAAATCATTGGAATTAACTCTCTTATCTATGTATATAATATAATCTTAACCTATGTTTTGTTATATTTGCTATAACGTCGTTTATATTGTAAGCTACCAAGGTAGCAATCAGTTTGAGACATGATTTAGGGATTTGGTGGTAGTGGTGGCAGTGTGGTGAATTGAGGTTTAGGTACCTGGTCCGTTGTACGGTGTCCGGTATGCGATAATAATACACGGCACTGAGTCTACGATTTATTATACAGAAGGTTGGCAGAACAGTAAATACAGCACAAGCACAGTTTATAAGCGACAGAGATAGTAGAAGAGAAGTAGGAAGCACAGAAAGTCTAAAATATAACGCAACGAACGAGTTCGCGTACATGTAAGGCGAGCAGCACAAGCGTGGACAGTGCGTAGCAACAGCTAGATTCCGACTGACTTGGCGGCCGCTCGAGCCGGTGTGCGCGTGCGCCTATTGTCGAAACAATAGGATGCGGTGGAAGGATTGCGCGTCTCCATTGCACATCGTTGTTTTATAATACGATAAATAAATTGTATTATATGTAAATATTATATGTTATTATTATTGGTTTATGTGTGTGCTGTGTATAAATATTTTTTATATAATTAATATATGTAGATAATGATTTTATGTATATTTAATATTTGTAATAAATAATAATGTGAGTAGGCTACATCACTCCCCCCCAGAGACCGTCCTACGGGCGAAAGTAGTTGGGAAAACGAACTATGCGTCCCGAACGAGTTTTTCTAGGGTTATCATCCTGGGTGGCGACCGGATCTGGTAGCGTAATGGGCCTAGGATTTGAATTGAGAGTGGGAGTCGGTGTAGTAGGGGGGTCCGCCTGCATGTAGGCCGGCTTAAGTCGGTCTATCGATACAGTGACACCTTTACCTCTAACTAATATTTTGAAAATTTTGTCGTCCCGATCTAGCACTTTATAGGGACCAGTGTAGGGAGGCTGTAAAGCGCTTCGTAATGCGTCGTCCCTCAAGAAAACGTGACTAGACGAAAACAAATCTTTGTAAATAAAGATTTTATCCTTGCTATGGCGAGAAGCGGGAGATGGTTGTAGCTTCTGCGCAAAGTGGCGTAAGCGGGTGGTGAAATCCGAGATATCGGTGGAGTCAGGTGACGGTGCCTGAAAGAATTCACCAGGCAAGCGAAGAGGCTCGCCATAAACCAACTCCGCTGAGGAAGCTTGTAGGTCCTCTTTGAACGAGCTCCTGATGCCTAGGAGCACCAGAGGAAGCATGTCCACCCAGTTGTTGTCCGCGTGGCACATAATGGCAGCCTTGAGCTGGCGGAGGAAACGCTCCACTAACCCGTTGCAGGCCGGGTGATACGCGGTGGTTCGACGATATTTAAATCCGATCATTTTTCCAAGGTATTGGAAAAGTGTGGATTCAAACTGTCGACCGCGATCAGTGACTATATCCGATGGACATCCAAACCTGGATATCCACGATAACAATGTCTTCCCGACCGTTTCGGCTGTCATGTCAACCATGGGGGTAACTTCGGGCCAACGCGTGAAGCGGTCCACCGCCGTGAGGCAATAACGAAAGCCTTGTGCAGGTGGTAGCGGGCCAACAATGTCCACATGGACGAACGCGAAACGAGCACGGGGTAAGGTGAACGTGCCTAGTGGTGATGACACGTGTCGGTGTACTTTGGCTCGTTGGCAAGCGAGGCATTTTCGTGCCCACTCTCGGCAGTCCTTCCGAACTCCAGGCCAAACAAATCTCTGCGCGACCAGTTTAGCGGTTGCGTTTGCGCCTGGGTGGCTGAGACTATGAAGGCTGTCGAAGATTTGCCTTCGCAGAGGCTTTGTTGCAAACGGCCTCGGTGGTTCTATGCTCACGTCACAATAAAGCTCCGTTTGGCTGTTAGGTACCCTCAACTTTACTAGTCGGAGTGAGGATTGTCCTTCTAGAAGTTGGGTGAGCTCTTCGTCAGAAGCTTGTGACGTCGCCAGCAGGTCCAGGTCTATTGGCATCTGCAGTTCATCGACGCGCGACAATGTATCGGCAACTACGTTGTCTTTGCCCGATATGTGGCGTATGTCGGTCGTGAACTGCGAGATGTAGTCTAGATGTCTGTACTGGCGAGGTGAACAGTTGGCTTTGCGTTCACTGAAGGCATAGAAGTTATAGCTAAGGGGCTTGTGGTCAGTGTATACCACGAAGTGCCTGGCCTCCAACATATGCCGGAAGTATTTTATACTTTCGTATATGGCCAATAGCTCGCGGTCATAAGGCGAGTGTTTTTGTTGCGATGAGTTAAACTTCCGCGAAAAGAAAGCGAGGGGTTCCCAAACTCCGTCCTTCAACTGCTGCAATACTGCACCCATTGCCAGGTCTGATGCATCTGTTACCAGAGCTAGTTTGGCCTGACAGTCTGGGTGTGCAAGTAATGCGGCGTTGAAAAGACTTTCTTTACAGCGCTCGAAAGCTAAGAGCGCGTCACCAGTCAAATTAACAGTTTGTGATGCCTTGACTGAGCCGACAAGCAGGGCATTTAGCGGGGCCTGGGTAAGTGCGGCGTGGGGTAAAAATCGCCGGTAAAAATTTACCATGCCCAAAAATCGCCTAAGTTGTCTGACTGTACGAGGCGCGGGGAAATCCTTTATAGCCTGAACTTTGGACTCTAGCGGCTTCGTCCCAAATGAAGAAATCCGGTAACCTAGAAAAGTAACCTCACTAGCTCCGAAAACGCATTTGGACGTGTTAATGAGGATTCCATATGTCTTCATTCGATCGAAAAGCTGTTGAAGGTGGGCTTCATGGTCGCTTATATTTCGTGAGAACATCAAAAAATCATCAAGGTAGCAATAACAGAAGTCTAGGCCTCGAGTCATTTCGTCGACGAATCTTTGGAATGTTTGGCCTGCATTCCTTAGCCCGAAGGTCATAAAAGGAAATTCATACAGGCCAAACGGTGTAGAAATGGCTGTCTTCTGTATATCGCTCTGAGAAACTGGAATTTGATTATAGGCCTTTACTAGGTCTATTGTACTAAATATTGTACAACCTGAGATGGCATGGGCGAAGTCCTGGATATGCCTAATGGGATACCGGTCTGGGATGGTCCGGGCATTAAGCATCCTGTAGTCGCCACACGGCCTCCAGCCGTTATCTTTTTTTGGCGCGAGGTGCAAGGGCGAAGCCCAAGGGCTTTCAGAGGGCCGTGCTGTACCGCTATTCAGCATTAGTTGGAATTCATGCCTGGCTATTTTAAGTTTGTCAGGAGCGAGTCTACGAGGGGTGCAATATATGGGGGGACCTGGTGTCGTTCTAATATGGTGAACCGTGTTGTGCAATGGAGTGATAGGTGTGCCTGAAGGCCGTGTGATCTCGGGGAACTTAGCTAAGATGCTATGATAACGCGAGTCACCAGTTGAAACCTTCACAGAAAATATATCAGATACATTAGCTATAGAGGCAATTGTAGATAATGTAGTCGTGTTATCAATAAGGCGCTGATTGCGTACATCAACAATAAGATTAAAATTACTCAAAAAATCTACGCCAATAATTGCTTTGGTAACATTAGCTACAATAAAGCGCCATGGATAATTACGACGTAAGCCAAAATCTAAATTTAAATCTAAGAAACCGTAAGTTTCGATAAGAGTCCCATTTGCTGCTGCCAACTCGTAGTTGGTCTTGGCTCGTCGCTCGTGAAGCGCTGATCGAGGGAAGACACAGAGGTCGCTTCCGGTGTCCACGAGGAAGGACGTTTTCGATCTGCGGTCGGTAACGAACAGGCGACCAAGTGTTGAAGGCGGGCAATCGTCAGTCGCCATTACCGACTGCCCTGCTCGTTTCCCGACGTCTTGTAGTCGCATGGCTTGACGCAGTGGCTGGCCCTGGACCCAAACTTGGCGTAGGCAACTACGGGGTACTTGCGGTAGCTGGAGGTTGATCGCGACCTCTGGTTTGAAGATTGACGACGTTGGCTGGAACGGTTGCTGTGGCGATTACGGGAACGTTCGCGGGAATAACATGACGGGCCGCGAGTATGCTCGTCTAGCTTCAGCGCGAGTTTCTCCACCATCGCCTTCAGCTCCGCTATCTCGTTGGATGGGTAGCTTGAGCGAGCTGAGTTGGACGATGTTGCAGCGACGTTACACGGAGATGACAATTCTTGAATGCGGTCTGCGAGGTCCGCTAGCTGCTCCAGGGACTGCGGAGGTTGCGCAGCCAGTAACGTTTGGAACTGAGTAGGGAGGCGGTTGCACCAGATGGACTTGATGAGGTCCTCGGGTACGGCTGGTCCGGCAAGGTCCCTCAGATGGCGAAGAAATTGCGATGGCTTGCGATCTCCAAGTTCCTCATGCGTCAACAATTGTTGAACTTTGCGCTCGTGAGACGCTGACAGTCGCTTAATAAGCTCCGACTTTACCTTCCCGTAGCGATCTCTGGGTGGAGGCGTGAGTATGATGTCCTTAACCGCTTTAGCATCCTGCAGTGTTAAGTTGGTAGTAACGCTCATAAATTTGTCTGAGTCCTCTGTGATGTTCAAACTCTCGAACTGAGCTTCCAGGAGAGCGAACCAGATTTCGGGATCATCAGATGAGAAAGGTGGAACTTTTACCTTTTGCTTGTGCACGACGGGTGACGTTGACGTGTCGTCCGGAGCATTGGAAACGCGCACCTTTTTTGTGCGACGTGTGGTAACATGGCCACCTTTAGATTCTACCGTTCTCGTCGAATCACTAGTACTGCTATTGTCACTCATTCTGACCTTCGTGTCCTTGATGGGGTCACCAGTTTGGTGGTAGTGGTGGCAGTGTGGTGAATTGAGGTTTAGGTACCTGGTCCGTTGTACGGTGTCCGGTATGCGATAATAATACACGGCACTGAGTCTACGATTTATTATACAGAAGGTTGGCAGAACAGTAAATACAGCACAAGCACAGTTTATAAGCGACAGAGATAGTAGAAGAGAAGTAGGAAGCACAGAAAGTAAAATATAACGCAACGAACGAGTTCGCGTACATGTAAGGCGAGCAGCACAAGCGTGGACAGTGCGTAGCAACAGCTAGATTCCGACTGACTTGGCGGCCGCTCGAGCCGGTGTGCGCGTGCGCCTATTGTCGAAACAATAAGATGCGGTGGAAGGATTGCGCGTCTCCATTGCACATCGTTGTTTTATAATACGATAAATAAATTGTATTATATGTAAATATTATATGTTATTATCATTGGTTTATGTGTGTGCTGTGTATAAATATTGTTTATATAATTAATATATGTAGATAATGATTTTATGTATATTTAATATTTGTAATAAATAATAATGTGAGTAGGCTACAGGGATATAAAACGAATCCCTAGTTACTCTAAGTCCACTAATAAATTTATTAGTGTCAAAAAATATAAAATAGTCACTATGACGGGACGTCGTGTACAGTAGGTTATTTAACCTACCTATGTATTGGTTCTGCCTATCTGTGTAACATTCAAAATATGGGAAAGCACATAACATTATTTTCCCAGAGTTTAGTTTGTTCCCATTAGTTTGACAAAATGTAATTCTATGCTTGGCCGTAAGAAGCGCTATTCAAATTATTAAATAATAATATAATGAAGTTCGTTGATGAGCAGATCTCGATTTACGAGCTACGTGGTAGATAAGGATTATGAGATATATTTTAGGACAGTGCACATGCTTCTATAATAAACTACCTGTGCCCTGCGGTTTCACCCGCGTAGACAGTGGAAAGTTTGAAACTTTCAACGCCCATATCTCGGGGCCCTTTGAGGTACAAACGAAAAAAAAGCGGTACAATCCTCTCCGTACTCGGCACAATCCGGTTTGCGTATAAATATCGTTTGTAACCCATGGGGTCCAGAGATATCCGTGGGGACAAGTGGCAACTCAGGCTAATTCGGAATGTTTTGAGGTACCAGCGTTTTTTATTTTTGCATTGGGTAGTACCATATACATGGAGGATTGTACCGCTTTTTATTTCGTTTGTACCTCCAAGGGCCCCGAGTTATGACAGTGGAAAGTTTGAAACTTTCAACCCCCATATCTCGGGGCCCTTTGAGGTACAAACGAAACAAAAAGCGGTACAATCCTCTCCGTACTCGGCACAATCCGGTTTGAGTATAAATATTGTTTGTACCCCATGGGGTCCAGAGATATCCGTGGGGACAAGTGGCAACTCAGGCTAATTCGGAATGTTTTGAGGTACCAACGTTTTTAATTTTTGCATTGGGTAGTACCATATACGTGGAGGATTGTACCGCTTTTTATTTCGTTTGTACCTCCAAGGGCTCCGAGATATGACAGTGGAAAGTTTGAAACTTTCAACCCCCATATCTCGGGGCCCTTTGAGGTACAAACGAAACAAAAAGCGGTACAATCCTCTCCGTACTCGGCACAATCCGGTATGCGTATAAATATTGTTTGTACCCCATGGGGTCCAGAGATATCCGTGGGGACAACTGGCAACCCAGGCTAATTCGGAATGATTTAAGGTACCAACCTTTTTTATTTTTGCATTGGGTAGTACCATATACGTGGAGGATTGTACCGCTTTTTATTTCGTTTGTACCTCCAAGGGCCCCGAGATATGACAGTGGAAAGTTTGAAACTTTCAACCCCCATATCTCGGGGCCCTTTGAGGTACAAACGAAACAAAAAGCGGTACAATCCTCTCCGTACTCGGCACAATCCGGTTTGCGTATAAATATCGTTTGTACCCCATGGGGTCCAGAGATATCCGTGGGGACAAGTGGGAACTCAGGCTAATTCAGAATGTTTTGAGGTACCAACGTTTTTTATTTTTGCATTGGGTAGTGCCATATACGTGGAGGATTGTACCGCTTTTTATTTCGTTTGTACCTCCAAGGGCCCCGAGATATGACAGTGGAAAGTTTGAAACTTTCAACCCCCATATCTCGGGGCCCTTTGAGGTACAAACGAAACAAAAAGCGGTACAATCCTCTCCGTACTCGGCACAAACCGGTTTGCGTATAAATATCGTTTGTACCCCATGGGGTCCAGAGATATCCGTGGGGACAAGTGGCAACTCAGGCTAATTCGGAATGTTTTGAGGTACCAACGTTTTTTATTTTTGCATTGGGTAGTACCATATACGAGGAGGATTGTACCGCTTTTTATTTCGTTTATACCTCCAAGGGCCCCGAGATATGACAGTGGAGAGTTTGAAACTTTCAACCCCCATATCTCGGGGCCCTTTGAGGTACAAACGAAACAAAAAGCGGTACAATCCTCTCCGTACTCGGCACAATCCGGTTTGCGTATAAATATCGTTTGTACCCCATGGGGTCCAGAGATATCCGTGGGGACAAGTGGGAACTCAGGCTAATTCAGAATGTTTTGAGGTACCAACGTTTTTTATTTTTGCATTGGGTAGTGCCATATACGTGGAGGATTGTACCGCTTTTTATTTCGTTTGTACCTCCAAGGGCCCCGAGATATGACAGTGGAAAGTTTGAAACTTTCAACCTACATATCTCGGGGCCCTTTGAGGTACAAACGAAACAAAAAGCGGTACAATCCTCTCCGTACTCGGCACAATTCGGTATGCGTATAAATATTGTTTGTACGCCATGGGGTCCAGAGATATCCGTGGGGACAAGTGGCAACTCAGGCTAATTCAGAATGTTTTGAGGTACCAACGTTTTTTATTTTTGCATTGGGTAGTACCATATACGTGGAGGATTGTACCGCTTTTAATTTCGTTTGTACCTCCAAGGGCCCCGAGATATGACAGTGGAAAGTTTGAAACTTTCAACCCCCATATCTCGGGGCCCTTTGAGGTACAAACGAAACAAAAAGCGGTACAATCCTCTCCGTACTCGGCACAATCCGGTTTGCGTATAAATATCGTTTGTACCCCATGGGGTCCAGAGATATCCGTGGGGACAACTGGCAACCCAGGCTAATTCGGAATGTTTTGAGGTACCAACGTTTTTTATTTTTGCATTGGGTAGTACCATATACGTGGAGGATTGTACCGCTTTTTATTTCGTTTGTACCTCCAAGGGCCCCGAGATATGACAGTGGAGAGTCTGAAACTTTCAACCCCCATATCTCGGGGCCCTTTGAGGTACAAACGAAACAAAAAACGGTACAATCCTCTACGTGCTGGGTACAATCGAATGGCATGGTCAAATTTACAATATTTCGATTTCAAAATGTTTAACCCCCCATAACTTTTGTCCCCTTGGGGTACAAACGAAATAAAAAACGGTACAATCCTCTACGTGCTGGGTACTATCGAATGGCATTTACAAACTTTCAATATTTTATACTTAGTTGCCAAAATATTTACCCCCCTATAACTTTTACCCCCTAGGGGTACAAACGATTTAAAAAGCGGTACAATCCGGTACATACCGGGTACAATCGAATACATGACGAAAAAAATTTTTTCCTTCACTTCAGTTCCCAACTTCACACAGGTTCGTTATTAACCCTATCAAACGCCTTCCGGAAGTCGAAGTATACCACATCTACCTGAATCCCCCGATCCAACTTGGTAGAAATGAAGTCGACTAATGTCAAGAGGTTACTATTAACAGACCTTTTGGACCTAAAGCCATGTTGCTCACTGCATAAATATTTTTCGACCTGGGTATACAAATGTGTGTGTAGAATACCCTCAAAAACTTTGGCAGGAGCACACAGATTTGCGATAGGTCGGCATTCCTCGACAACGGACTTGGTGGAACCTTTTGGTATGGGGGTAACCCTAGAAAGCTTCCATTCAGTAGGATATACGCCAGTTTGCAAGGCTAGGTTTAGGATGTGGCACAGTGGTTTGACGAGGATACTTCTAGCAGACTTAAACAGACCAGGAGGAAGATTATCAGGTCCAAACGAACTGTTGACTTTTAATTTATTAATACCATGTAAAATGTCGTGGGGAGTAAGGTGAACTAGGTTAATATGATGGCTATTATTTGATGTTACTGAGGAATTAGCTTGTTCTATGTCTAGCTGTGGAATGTCAGGCAGAAATACACTGGAAAAGAAACCAGCGAAGGCTTGGGCGGCCTTTACTCCCGAGTAAGTATTTCCGGTGTATGTTACGTTAGGCTCGAATCCCCCCCCCCCCCCTTGACATTAAGCGCCCCTCCCGTCTGGCACTCGGGACTGTTTGGGTCCGCTGCCCACTCACCGCGGTGCGCAAGCTGGTCGCAGCTGGGCGCATCACGGTTGGGTGGGTATCTGTGAGGGTCGAGGCACTGGAGGCAAGGCCTTTGCAGTGCTTCCGGTGCCTCGAGATCGGCCACGTGCGTAGCACATGTCCGAGCACCACGGATCGGAGCACCATGTGCTACGCATGTGGAGAGGCGGACCACCGGGCGAGTGAATGCACTCGCCCGCTGAAGTGCCCGCTCTGCGCGGACCTGGGCCGGCCCTCTGGCCACAGGATGGGGGGCAAGAAATGCTCCGCTCCTCGTGGCAAGAGGGGCCGTAAGCCGGGTCCCGCGCCGTCGAGCGGCACGGGTCCGGCTCGGTCGGGTACAGCCCCGACCGAGGCGGCAAAGAAGGCCCCAGCACGGCCTTAAGGCCCCTAAGAGCCCTGCAGTGCAACCTCAACCACTGTCGCGCGGCGCAGGACCTGTTCCAGCAGTCCGTCGCGCAGTGGTCGGTTGCACTGGCGGTGGTGGCGGAGCCATATCGCGTCGTCCCAAACCATCCTCGCTGGTTTGGTGACGACATGGACTCCGTCGCCATATACTGGGGTGGCGGTAGCGGCGACCCTCCCTGCTCCCTCATTGAGAGGGGGCTGGGATACGTCGCCGTGAGCTGGGGCCGCATAGTCGTTGTGGGCTGCTATGTCTCCCCCAACTGTACCCTCGCCGTCTACGAGGCGTACCTGGACGGGGTGGCCAACTGCATTCGCAGATGTCTGCCCCGTCCCGTGCTCGTCCTGGGCGACTTCAACGCTCACTCTCGTGAGTGGGGGAGCGCCCGGGATGACCCAAAGGGGGAGACAGTGCTGGAATGGGCGGCGGCGCTGGACCTCCGGTTGCTTAACCGGGGGTCCGTCAGCACCTGCGTGCGCTGGCAGGGGGAGTCGATCGTGGATCTTTCGTGGGCGACTCCCCAGGCAGCGCGCATGGTGACGGGGTGGAGAGTGGCGGAAGAGATGGTCACATTATCCGACCATCGCTTCATAGCGATGGATGTGGCCATCCGCCCTCCCCGCCCCGACAGCCGCCGCCGTAGCAGCCCGCCGCGACGATGGTCTCTCAAGCGGCTGGACAGAGATCGTCTCTGCGCCGCAGCCATCGTCGCGGCCTGGCCTGAGGGCCCAGAGGAAGGGATCCTGCCCGATCCTGAGAGAGAAGCCGCCTGGTTCCGGGACACGATGACGTCGATATGTGACGCGTCGATGCCCCGGACCAGACCTGCCAAGCCCCGGGCCGTGTACTGGTGGTCGGAGAGCATCGCGGAGCTGCGCGAGATATGCCTCCGCGCCCGACGCCGGTACACGCGTGCCCGGAGAAGAAGGCGAGCCACAGCCGAAGAGTTGGGTGGAGCCTACGTGGCATACCGAG
The DNA here is from genome assembly GCA_929442735.1 of Watsonalla binaria. Classification (NCBI taxonomy): domain Eukaryota; kingdom Metazoa; phylum Arthropoda; class Insecta; order Lepidoptera; family Drepanidae; genus Watsonalla; species Watsonalla binaria. The sequence goes on along the minus strand of OV838939.1, from coordinate 8,004,128 downwards.
GCGCCACGAAGGCGCTGCAGGCAGCCATTGCCAGCGCCAAGGCTCGGTCGTGGGACGAGCTCATCGGGGGACTGGAGAGGGATCCATGGGGCCGCCCGTACAAGATGGTACTGGGCAAGCTGCGCCCGTGGGTCCCTCCGTTGACGGAAACTCTGGACCCGGCATTCGTGGAGAGGGTAGTCGATACCCTCTTCCCCAGGGTCCAGAGCAGTCCAGCGCCCCCTCCTTCGGAACCGACCATCTGGTCCGAAGAGTTGGGGGTGACGACCGATGAGCTGGACCGAGCCGTGAGGCGCCTCGGAGCCCGAAACACGGCACCAGGCCCCGACGGAGTTCCTGGTCGGGCCTGGGTGTTGGCTCTACCCAACGGGCTGGGGGACAGGCTGCGGCGGCTGTTTAACGACTGCCTACGCTGTGGCGTGTTCCCCAGTGGCTGGAAAGTGGCTGGGTTGGTTCTCCTCCATAAGGATGGAAGACCCGCGGACTCTTCCTCCGCGTATCGTCCTCTCTGCCTACTAGATGAGGCGGGTAAGCTGCTCGAAAGAGTGTTGGCTGACCGCCTCAGTACGCACCTGACGAGCGTCGGGCCGGACCTGTCGGAAGACCAGTTTGGCTTCCGACGCGCGCGGTCGACAGTGGACGCGATCATACGCGTCCGAACACTGTCGACGCAGGCAGTATCCCGGGGCGGTGTGGCGTTGGCAGTCAGTCTTGACATTGTCAACGCCTTTAACAGCCTGCCCTGGGATGCAATATGGGGGGCCCTGGTGTACCACCGCGTGCCCCCCTACCTGCAGCGCGTGGTCCGTGCCTACTTGCACGACAGGTGCGTGCAATATGTGGGCGGAGATGGACGACTTCACCGGAGGAAGGTGTACTGCGGGGTCCCACAGGGATCGGTCCTAGGGCCACTCCTGTGGAACCTCGCGTACGATGCGGTCCTGCGGGTCGACCGCCCCGACGGCGTTAGCATCGTCTGCTATGCGGACGACACGCTGGTGCTAGCCGTCGGGGCGACATTCGAGGAGACCAACCGGCTCGCCGAGCTTGGCGTGGCATGCGTCGTGGAGAAAATCCACGAGCTGGGCCTTCGGGTAGCGCCGGAGAAGACCGAGGCGCTGTGGTTCCATAAACTCCCGAGGGGAAGGGAACCACCCAGCTCGTCGGTTCGCGTAGGTGACGTGGATGTCCGGGTGGGACGGTACCTCAAGTACCTAAGTCTCACCCTGGACGGTCGCTGGGGCTTCGAGGAGCACTTCAGCCGCATGGTCCCCCGGATCAAGAGGGTAGCGGGTGCATTGCACAGACTGCTGCCCAATCTCGGGGGGCCGAGTGAAGGAGTCCGCCGCCTCTATGCGGGGGTCGTGCGATCCGTGGCTCTCTACGGAGCACCCGTCTGGTCTTCCAGACTGGGTGTTAGGCGCTGCAGAACTATGTAGTATGCAGCGTCCTATAGCCATCCGGGTCGCACGGGGGTACCGTACCCTGTCTTTTGAGGCGGCCACTGTCCTGGCGCGGTTTCCGCCCCTGGACATCCTGGCGGAGATGGATGCTCGTGTATACGACCGTCTCCGCCGGGCGGACGGAACCGCGCCTCCTAATGCGGCTGAAGTGCGGAGGCAGGAGCACCGACGTGCGCTCTTGGCGTGGCGTGAGCGACTTCGTGAGCCGCAGAACGCCCGCCAACGCGCTGTCGGTGCAATTTTGCCGAGCCTCGGGCCCTGGCTAAAGAGGAAGGACCACGTCACCTTCCGGCTGACGCAGGTACTCACCGGACACGGGTGTTTCGGTGAGTACCTGAATCGGATCGGTCGCGAACCGACGGCGCAATGCCACCATTGCGGCTGTGACCGGGATTCCGCACAGCACACGCTGGAGCAGTGCCCAGCGTGGAGCTCGGAGCGTCGAGTCCTGGTCACCAGGATCGGGCAGGACCTCTCTCTGCCACGCGTAGTGACGGCTATGCTGGCAGACAGAGAGGCATGGAGGGCCGTAGTCTCCTTCTGCGAGACGGTAATGTCCCAGAAGGAGACCTCCGAGCGGGATCGGGAGAGAGCCGATCCCTCTCGGAGACGACGGCGACGGCGGGGCGGAGGCAACGCACGCCCCGGTCCGTCCACCCAATAGCCAGGGTCTAAGAATATGGCTATGGTTTCCCCTGCCTGTCGTAAGAGGCGACTAAAAGGGGGCCGGAGGGCCCGCTGGCGGTGGTCGGGGTGGGAGCTTTGACCACCGGCGCGGGCCCGGGAAGGTGGCAGCGCGATGTGGCTCGCGCTGCCTTGCACAGCGAGGTCTCCAGGGGCGGCGTCACAGCTGCCCCGGGGATGTGCCCCGGCAAAGTGTGGGAGGACACCGGTGCGTTCTATCAGAGTACCCGGAGTCCCCCCTGAGCACTGAGGACGGCCACCGGGGGGGTATTAGTGCGGTAAAAATCCCACATACCCCGATCTGCCTCTCCCAGGGCGGTCGGGGACCTTTTGAAGGTTTCCCCCTCGTCAACAAAAAAAAAAAACAAAAAAAAAAAAAAAAAAAAAGGCTCGAATCCCCCCTTGGAGCGCATACACGAAATATATTGCCAAAAGTCACGCGGCTTTAATTTAATATTATTTTCAATTCGATGCAAATAGGCATGTAAGCATCGGAGATACGATTTTTTAGAGATGTTCTTAGATCAGAAAATTGTTTATAATCACCTTCGGACTGGGTACGCTTCCAAGTTGTGTGTAATTAATTTTTCAATTTCGAATCGCGAATAATATCACTCGTAAACCAAATAGGATACCTTCTACCACCGATTTTTCTCCGCTTTTTGGGTACACAAGAGTTAAGGATGTTATAAATGATATTATAAAATGAATGAGTAGCGGTATCAACATCAGTTGATTCTAAAACTTGACTCCATGTCATTGATGATAGTAAAAAACATAGTTGTTCGTAATCGCAGTTCCTAAAGTTCCAATCCCTAGCAGGATCTATGTTGCTAGGTTCGATATAGTCTGATGAATAAACTGTATCCACTCTAACGTTAATATCCAGAGGAGGATGATACGTGTCTGGTACAACTATACCATCAGTAGCCGATACTAAAGTTTCAAGCACACTTCTGCTCTCCTGGATTAACACTACATCAAGCATACTTCCATGCAAATTCACCACGTCATTCATCTCACTCAGGCAGCAATACGATAAAAAGTAACAATAATAGTTTTTAATATTTAAAGTAACACTATTTATATTTAAGTCACCTAAGATAATAACAAGGCCCTTTAAATTGTTAACGAATTGTTCTACCTTACAGAACCATCGCATATAGTCCTCATCGCTAGATGTAGGTTTTAGATAGACTACACATACATACACAGTACGACCATGTCAGGGGAAACTCGCCCACAAGTCTTCACCACAGTCAGTTTCATATTCACAATGTCTGTGCAAGATAAGAGGGGCGCGAGCCGCAAGCATCACGCCTCCACAGGGGGTATTCCTATCACGGCGTAGGACAGTCCAGTCTCCGGCAGTCAGCTCTGCGTCTTCAACTGAGGTATCAAGAAATGTCTCGGTAACCGCAACCAAATCGTGGTCTAAGAGTAACAGCTGGTTTCTCCATGTGCTAAGCTTGGTCTTTAGACCTCGTACATTTTGGTACAAGATGTTAACTGATGCAGACTTAATAGGTGACTTTGGGGTTGGTATATTTGGAGTTGGTGTACTGACGAAAGGACTGATTTCGAAGCGTTTTAGCAGTAGGTTGTCGTCTGAGATGAACCCAAGGCTTAATCCGAGCATTTACAGGCCAGACTTCCGGGGAATAACAGGTATCAAAATGCAGTGCAGGTACCCCGATCTTGTAGGATTTACAGTCTCCTTTAGAGTTGAGTTGAGTTGCTCCACGGTGCATGAACCACTTGGACACAATTGACTCAGATAATTACTAATTTCTTCAGAGGTGGACTCCATATTCCACAAATGCAGAAACTTCCGAGAATCTACGGCTTTAAGCGTTGTTACATTAAGGCCGGCAGTCCCAAGTAAAGCAGACACGCGACGTGGCTTCTTGTTCATAACCTTGGTCCATTGTTGATCGTCCTGCAGGTTTCTCTCATTGGACTCAGTGTCACACAAAATAGTTTGTGAGTTCTTTTCACATCGATTGGGACTGGTCCGTTTAACTGCAGGCTGCTGTGGCGGGGAATGTGTTAAATAGGATTTTTCCTTAGGTGGAGGCTGTATCGACCTTACTACTATTGGTTCGACAGTCGGGATTTTATTGGTTTGCTGTGGGCTGTTTTGTAATAGATGAACTTCACTGATAGTGTTCACATCTTGGTAGCGTTCAAGTCTGCTAGTTAGTTCATCCACTTTACACACATATTTTTCAATTTTGTTATCATAACTCTCAATCAGTACCACAGCATTAATGAGCTGTATATAGCGTATCACTTTGTATGGCTCTGGTGTTGATTTGCGTCTTACAGCGCTTACTTTTTGCGGAATGGATCTTCTTCGCTACGATGCCTGTCTTGACCATTACTAGTGAGTAGATATTAGATGAGTGAGTAGATTTTAGAGTAGATATTGATGATAGCCAAACAGGGCAATGAGTTGCTCACTCTTCCATTGAAATGTACTTAAGCAACCCTATGTATATAGAAGGGACACATGTAAAAAAAAAAAAAAAACCGGGGAGTTTGTTTCGCCGTTTCTTCTCCTGACAGGCTTACTTTTGGAAACGGTAGTAAATTTACTTAAGTTAACGTAAGAAAAATGACGTTCAATAAGTGTTCCAAGTGTCCCTTATATTGAATAAAACTTTTTGATTTGATTTGATTTGATTTGAGTGATCTGTGTCGCAGTTAGCACTATGATACGAGCGAGAATTGAGGATATCTCGTAAATCTTTTCTTCTCGTGATTATAAAATCGAACTGATGCCAGTGACCGGAACGGGGATGTTTCCATGACACTTTATGTGCTGGTCTGTTCCGGAAATAGGTATTTGTTACACACAAGGAAAGGGATGCGCAAAGTTCTAAGAGGCGCTGACCATTTTCGTTCATATTTCCAATACCATACATACCCATGCAATCTGGCCAATTACTCCTATTATTTCCAATCCTCGCGTTGAAGTCACCTAGGAGCATTAGCTTGTCTGATCTACGTACAACAGACAAACAAAATCGTAAATCCTCGTAAAATGCATCCTTGTGGTCCACCAGTTGTTATTTCTGAGCGTATAATGAGGATGAGATTAATGACTCGGTCTGGTCCTGTCACGTTTATTTCGGCATATGCTCCGACCTTGCAAGCACCACCAGAGGCCAAGGATGCTGTTATATATTTATAGTATACGTAGTATAGTAAATCAGGCTGCGTCCTGCCTAGGCGCAAGGGTACGGGACGGGCTGCGTCCCGCCTTCCCCGCACCGCCCCGCGCGTATTAATATTGCATTGCAATAATAAAGTTGTGTGCAACCAACTAGCGAGTTTGATTGACGCATCTCTCTTCCGGTTTTCCCGTATAAGTATCTAACACGTGGCGACGTTCGGACTCACACTATCATAAAATGGCTACGGGAGCCACTTATGGTGTTCTTTCCACCTTTGACCACCTGTCTCAAGAGTGGAACAGTTTCAAGTCCCGATTAAATCAGTGGTTTAGTGCTAATAACATAACCTCTGAAACGGACAAAGCGACAATAAAACGGAGGGCGATATTATTAACGTCATTAAGTGAATCTACTTTCAAACTTGCAAGTGACCTGGCGTTACCCAACAAGGTGGAAGAACTGGGTTATGAGGCGTTGGTGAAACTCCTCGATGATCACTTCACACCGAAAAAGTTCGGGTTTGCAGAAAAATCCATATTCTACTCTGCAACGCAACGACCAGGGGAAACGCACACTCAATGGGCGGCCAGGATTAGAGGGCTAGCGGCTCACTGTGCATTCAAGAACTTGGAGGAAGCCTTGCTGGATAAGTTTATCATGGGCATGGCAACGGGACACGAGCGGGACAAACTGTTCGTACAGGACCAGCAGGAGCTGACCCTGGCGAAGGCCATCGACATGGCGGAGAGCGTGCGCTGTGCGCGCCACGCCGCGTCGCAGGCGCCCGGGGCCGGCGGCCTCGGTGAGGGCGCCCCCCCGCACCGCCCGGACAGCGTGTTCAACATTTCCAAGAAAGAAAAGTGCAGTGTGTGTGGATTTACTAATCATAAGTCTAATCAGTGCCGCTATAAAAACTACAAGTGTAAGAAGTGTAGTAATAAGGGTCATTTGCGTAAAATGTGTCTAAACGAGGGCAAAGTGAAGTACGTGGATGAAGGTAAGGTGGACGACGGACACGACGATGACGGTGAGTGCTTTTACAATATTCGGTGCGTAAAAGGGAAACCTATGACGGAGCGTGTGATTATCAGTGGTCTAGCTTTGGAGTTCGAGATCGATAGTGGGTCAGCGGTAAGCGTAATATCTGAAAATACCTACAAGTCGAAATTTAAACGATTGCCATTGTCGGTTACCAACAAAAAGTTATTAAGTTATACAGGGGAAAACATCGAAACGATTGGAGTTGTTTTATTACCCATTTCGTATCTTGGGCGGACACATACACTGAGTGTGTACGTAGTGCGCGCGGGCGGCCCGCCGCTGCTAGGCCGGGATTTTATCCGCGAATTCCAGCTCGAGCTAGCGCCGCGGCCGGGGCCGCAGCCGGAACGCGTACACGCCGTATTCGACCAAACACAAGCAGCGGGCGAAATTCATAACAATATTGATAAACAACTGACGTATATGTTCCCAGAGGTGTTTTCAGGTAATTTAGGATCATTTAACAAATATAAAATAGATTTGCATTTAAAAACTGATGCCAAGCCGATTTTTTTCAAAGCAAGACCAGTGCCTTACGCGTTAAAAGAAAAAATAGATAAATAACTCGATCGATTAATTTCATTAGGTATAATTACGCCTGTAGAACACTCCGAGTACGCGTCACCCGTCGTGCCTGTTTTGAAGAAGGATGGTAACATCCGACTGTGCGCCGATTACTCTGTGACAATCAATAAACAGTTAATTATAGATCAATATCCATTGCCGACGGTAAATGATTTGTTAGCAAAATTACATGGTGGCGTACAGTTCAGTAAGATTGATTTATCTATGGCGTATAATCAATTTATTTTAAATGAAGAATCTCAGAAATTAACATGCATTAATACTCATCGCGGTCTCTTTAATTTTACTCGGTTGGTGTTTGGGTTGTCCAGCGCACCGGCCATATTCCAGCGCGCAATGGAATGCTTGCTCTCGGGCATTGACGGAATCATATTTCTGCTAGACGATATTCTTATCACTGAAATAAATAATAATCAGCATAGACAGAGATTAGTCACAGTTTTACGGCGCTTAGCCGATGCGGAATTAACGGTTCAAATGAGTAAATGTGAATTTTTTAAAGACGAGATTTCATACCTCGGCCACGTCATCGATAGACATGGAGTTAGGAAGTCGCCCGACAAAGTTAGAGCTATTTCACAAGCACCAAAGCCGACAAACGTGTCACAGTTGCAGTCGTTTCTGGGTCTAACTAATTACTACAGGAATTTCGTGCCGGACGCATCGTCCGTACTAAGTCCATTATATAATTTGTTGAATAAAAATGCAAAGTGGGAATGGACTAGTATTCATGACGACGCGTTCGACCAAATAAAAAAAATATTAGCATCTGATAAAACTTTAGCTCATTTCAACCCGAGCGCCAGGTTGATATTAACTGTGGACGCGTCACCGACAGGGCTAGGTGCGGTGTTATCTCAAATAGGGGCGGATGGGTTAGAAAGACCGATATCGTATGCTTCAAGGACGCTGTCGTCAGCGGAAAGAAATTACGCGCAAATCCAGAAGGAAGCAACTGCAATAATATTTGGGGTGAGACGGTTCCACCAATACTTGTATGGTCGGTCAGAGCCCTTTGTACTACGAACAGACCATAAACCCCTGCTAGCTATATTCGGACCCCATAATGGCATCCCCGAAGTGTCCGCCAACCGCCTTCAGAGGTATGCTATTTTTTTAGCCGCCTATAATTATACAATTGAGTATATCAAAAGCAAACATAACAGCGCGGACTACTTATCGCGGGCGTGCGGGGCCGGGAGGATGAAACAGGCGCCGTCGACGGACGAGCTCGCGGAGTGCGAGGATCGCGCTGCCTATATCAACTTTGTTGTAGACGGGGACCTACCGGTAACACTGAGCGATATGCGCCGCGAGACAGCCCGCGATTCTCATCTCATTACGATTAAGACTTTTATTTTAAATGGCTGGCCTAGGAAAGTTAATGATCTTGAATTGAAACCATTTTTTAACTGTCGTTCGCAACTATCTTACGAAAATGGAGTTTTAATGCGCGGGCATAAAGTTGTTATTCCTAAATCGTTGCAAGAAAGCGTGTGTCGGGAACTACATAGTTCACATTTCGGGGTAGTGAAGATGAAGGCAGAGGCTCGCAAACGGTTGTGGTTCCCCGGGGTGGACGCGGCGCTGGAGCGCTTGGCGGGCGCTTGCGCTGTGTGCAGCGCGCTGCGACCCGCGCCGCCGCTCGCGCCGCTCGCACCATGGTCATTGCCCCCGCACCCTTTCTACCGAATTCACATAGATTTCTTGGGCCCGTTTCATGACTATGTGTTTCTTATTGTTGTAGACGCTTACAGCAAATGGGTAGAGTGTTACGATATGTCCTCCACTCATAACACAAAGGCTGTAATATAACTGTTTTGCACTACAACAAAACAGGTATTATGTGTGAAAGAAAACACACAGCGTTGAGATGAAGAAAGCTGATGTGAACTCGCCTTGATTCTACGTAACTATGGTAAAACTTACCTAAATTCTCTGTGGTTTTATACCTCTCTCTTTCCTTCACCAGCGTGCATCCCTTTCTAACCGTTGTGGATGCTTGTCACCTAGCTGTCAAATCATAGCGTCTTCAGCTCACCAGCAAGAGCATTGCTGCAACGCTGTGTGTTTTCTTTCACACATAATACCTGTTTTGTTGTAGTGCAAAACAGTTATATTATGTGGTTTCCGAAAACACACAGCGTTGAGATGAAGACCTGTTTGGTATCTGCTGGTGTTAATCACAAATGCTATGATGAATGAATTATACCACTAAATTGGAAAGAAATCAGTTTAATTATTAAAGCATAATCAGGTACAGAAATGTACTAAAACAAAATAACACTTAGTTTGAATTTATAAACCTCTTTAAATTCAATTAACATCAGAATAAATTAAAATATATATGCATTTTCTAATAAAATTATTCCTTTTTAAATAAAAAATAATAATGACAATAGTAAAAATATTAATTAAGTTTAGAAATATGTTGACTCAACATGTCAACATTAGAGCTATTATCAATACTGTTAACAGGTCTACAATAGAAGCTTCTAAAAGTCTCAAACCTTTTCCAGTTGCCTCTGTCAAGTATCTCCTGCACTGGTCTATATTCCAACCAACTCCTTGAGGTTACAGCTGATCGTATACTACCTGGAGGCGCATCAATATTAGCCTCTTTAAAAATACTACGAATCCAACCAGCAAACATAGTTCTTGAAGCTGACTTAAATTTACCAGACAATGAAATAAATAAACTTGTAACATTTTTGTCCACTGATCTTCTAGATTCCGATTTATTAACTAAATCTTGAATATGTCTTATTGGACAAACATGTTGGTGTGGATGTTTCCGCAACAACCAACCAGATTGTCTAAATGTACTTGAGTCAGTTTTTAAACCAAATTTAGGCCACAGATGGATAGTATCTCCTTTATATATTAAATTGCTAGGAGCCTGATCAAGCAAAGTAAGATCATGAATTCTACGACCTGAAGCTAGTAATAGTATTAAAGCTGTTCTTCTAGAGATATCAAATATTGTACATATCTGATTGAGTTGAATTAATTAGCCAGTCAAATAATATTTTTGTGTCCCATATTGGTAGTTTTGGAGGTTCTGGCTTGGCAAGTGAAATGGCTTTTAGAACCTGGTGAATGAAAAAGTTTTTAGAAAGGTCCAATCCTGATGCTGCACAGTATATTGAAACAGCTGATTTAAGAAAAAGTATGGTTCTGTATGCTAACTCATTTTCTAAAAATAATTTGGCCAAGAACCTAGCAACTTGCTGGCCTTCAGGTGCTTTAGAATTGACATTTTTGCTGTCACACCAATTTAACCACCTTTTAATTGGAGCACTATATGTCATTAAAGTAGATGTCCGCCAACTACTTTTTAAGAAATTTTGTTCACCTATACTCCAGTGAGTGACCTGGTCTGCCCACCCCCAATTTTCCAAGCAAGTAAGTTCAACTTGTCCACTTGAGGAGGGCAGCTCCCTGTGGTCCGATCTATTAACACCTTCCGCAGGTTTGGTATGGGAACTGGCTCTGCTAGAGCTCTCGCTCGCAGGTCTGGTAGCCAAAAGCACTTGGTCCACTCTGGTGCTATTAGGATGTATATGCCTCTTGCACTGTTCAAGTGCGCTAGCACTCTTGGTATTAAGCTGGGGGGTGGGAATGCCCAGCCCAGCTGATAGTCCCATTGACGGCTGAAAGCGTCGCAAAAAGTTGCGGAGCCATCGGTGGACTCTAATGTGACGTACCTTGGAACTACAAATGTTTCGCTGGACGCGAACAGGTCGATATCTGGGACGCCCCACATTTTGAATAAGGTTTCAGTAGCTTGAGGTAGAAGGTGCCACTTTGGAACTTTGCGACCCCTTGATAGGCGATCTGTGATTCCGTTTAACCTCCCCGGGAGGTAAGTGGCTGACAAAGTTATATTCAGGTGCTCTGTGAGCTCTATCAGTCAGGTTGTCAACTGTAGGAGTGTAAGGGAATGTGTCCCCCCCTCGTTTCTGAGGTATGCAACCAGAGTACTGTTGTCTGACTGAACTAATATATGCGCACCTTGTAAAGTCATCCGCTGACTGTTTTCGGCATACATCTCTTACATGTTTGAATGCCAGCGCCTTTGATATGGAGCCCACCTTCCTGATAGGACAGTTGAACAGTACTTGCTGTTCAACTGTGCTCCCCAGCCTGCATCCGCTGCATCTGAGGTTAAGAAATGAGTCACACTCCGTTTCACTATTGGAGTTGAATTGTGGTGGGTTACTGCATTCAACCACCATCTCAGATCTTGTTGAACAAGTTTAGGTATGTATATTATTTTTTCTTTTTTTTTATCTTGTTTTGAATGAATGTTTTTAGGAACAATTGTGCTCTTCGACATCGAAGTCGACTCTTGGGAACTGCATAGTTTGCAAAGTTTAGCAAACCTAACAAACTTTGCATTTCTTTTAAAGAACTGAAGCCTTTTGACAAAATTTAGGAAATCATTAATTTTGTTTTAGTCACCTTGTCACCAAAATATTCCGCTTCCTGAGATGGTTGAAGGACAGATTTTTGGTAATTTACATGCCACCCTAGAGACTCTACTGTTCTCAGCGTTTCCGCAACCTGAGATAAAAGTATTGTCCGATTCTGATGAACAAGGAAGTAGTTGTCTAGATAGACTATTATACGGAAGCCCTGGGCGTAGGATTTCCGCAATCCAGTTTGATATGGTTGCAAACATTTTTGGGGCTGCTGACAGGCCAAATGGTAGAGAAGTTAATTGCAGTACTTGTTGTTGTAGATCACTCGGAGGAATCTCCTGTGTGACTCGGCAGTTGGTAAGTGAAAGTAAGCCTGATGTATGTCTATTTTTATTAACCAATCGTTTATCTGTAAGAATTATGCAACCTCTACTTGTGAAATTAGATGGAAATGTTTTACAGCCACATATGAGTTTAGACCCCTTAGGTCGAAGATGGGACGAAGACCCCCATCGGATCTTTTTTAAAAGAAACATTCGACAACGGAATCCGGGGCTTAAACTCGATGGTTTTTCTAAGATGTTCATGTCTTTTAACTTTTGGATCATGTCTGACATGTCCCTTGACATCTTTGTGGCAAATCTTTTTATAACCCGGCTGTCTGGATATTGAAGAGGTGGTTTCTTTAAGAACGGAATGCGTCCACCAGTTACCAACTTTAAAATGTAATTGTTGGCACCCTGCAGTTGCCAAAGGTGGGCAAAATTCTTGAGACAACCTTCCCTGAAAACTTGGGTTTGATTGTCAGATTTGTTTATTATTGGTGTTAGTGGGTGTGTTGTTTGCTGAGTGGATACTACGAAAGGGCTGGTTTTTCCTGAACCTAGGGTTATGTTTCTTTTGAACATAACCTTTTTTCACCCTAGCATAGGTATTAAGCCATATTTGAGACCCGCCCAAAGAAGATATCACAGGTTGAAAACCATCTCTTCTAAAAAGGTACTCCTGACTGGGTGGAATGTTTTGAATCATATTTTTCAAATTTGGATTACTAATTTCTTTTAAAATATGTTCACGTCTCACCTCAATGCACTCTGATCTCTTACCGCACACAATTTGCATTGCAGTTTCAGACCTTTTATATACATTATATCTTTTGTATGAAAGTGAACCAGGACCAAAATTATTACTTATTTTATGAAATAGTTTGTTAATGTCTAAATTATTAGAGTTAGCTGATGCCCAATCAAGTAAATCTTAACAATTGTCTTTGCTCTAAAATATTATTAGACAACCCAGCTAACAATTGTTCTCTTGAAGCCAAGTAATCTTTGCCCTTGTTAAAATGGCACAACTCATCATTAAGTTTCAGGTCGACAAAACCAGGAATAGCAATGGAAGATTGTAAAGCTTTCTTATATCTAATACCTTTCCAAGCATGTGTATCAAATCTTTAGAGGTGATTTAATTCCTGTAATAATTGTTTATCAGCCAGAGGAATAATAGTTTTAACATCAAATTGGGATTCTAATTCACCCAGTGTGAGTTTATTACAGTTGGAACAACTAAGATTCGTCAAAAATTATGATGTGGATGGTGCTGGTTCACACATAGTCTGGTTTTGGTTTGTCGGATGAGGTAAGTTACCTTAATACTGGGATATATATCCTACATGCTAAATAAGCGTCTCTATGCGCGGGTCTGAACATGTTTGGACTCGTTGTTGGTACTTACATGTCTTACGCCGTTTGTTGGGCGGAGGTGACGCAATGCCTTCCTCATCCTCCGAGGATGAGGACGAGGATGATTCCTCGTCATACGTCTTGCTCGAGATAGGATCTCTATCCAGAGCATCCATTTCTCAAACTTTCCCCGCCAACATTACCTACCGGTTCAATTTCGTCCGGATCCATTGTAAATCACTGTATTGTAACTTACAAACACAAATATCACTCGAAAATTACACTGTGTGTTTTCTTTTAATATATTTGAGGTGTATTTCAACACTTTTTTACTTAAAGAAAATTTTGCAATTGTTTTACCGGCAAAATTCACAAACGCTATGATTTGACAGCTAGGTGACAAGCATCCACAACGGTTAGAAAGGGATGCACGCTGGTGAAGGAAAGAGAGAGGTATAAAACCACAGAGAATTTAGGTAAGTTTTACCATAGTTACGTAGAATCAAGGCGAGTTCACATCAGCTTTCTTCATCTCAACGCTGTGTGTTTTCGGAAACCACATAATAAGTAAATTAAACGATTTTATGTCGCGGTTTGGAGTTCCGCACACATTGGTGAGCGACAATGGTACATCGTTTACATCTTTAGAATTTAAGGACTTCTGTAGACTCAACGGTATAGATCACGTGCTATCTCCCGCGTATCACCCGGCAAGTAATGGTCAAGCCGAGAGCTTTGTGAAAATTGTTAAGAAGGGGCTTAAAGCTATAATGTTAGAGGGTTGTAATAGGAAAACAATTCACGAAAAAGTTGCAAAACTTTTATTCGATTACAGGAACTCTAAAAATAGTACCACTGAGAAATCGCCCGCGGAGATATTGTTTGGACGTGCATTACGTTCACGGCTGGATCTATTGAACCCTACCGCGCCGTCACCGTCGTCCACGGACTTAACTCGAACCGTCGCGCACAATCAGTCCTTACAGGCTAAATACTACCGAGGCGTAAACAGAACAGACTTTATTGAAAACGAAAAAGTATGGATAACTAAAAATACAAATATTAAAAAATTCTGTTGGATCCAAGGAATTATTAGGAAGAAAATTGGCACAATTATGTACGTTGTCTATGTACCACACCTAGGATGTGAAGTCACCAGGCACATTGATCAAATAAGGAAGAGATCGAGTTGTTCACCGAACGACGATCACGACTGGGACCCGGAGGCGCTGCCCGACGCGGCGACGGCGACGCTTGCTACTCGACCCGAGGCTGTCGCGCAGCCCGAGGGGGAAGGAGGACAGGGAGCCACGACGCCCAGCACTCCGGCCACTACGCCGCCGCGCGCCGCCGCCATAACTCATAGGCGACACGCAATAAGTCCTATCTTCTCTACACCTACGGCGACCCAGTACGCTAGTGACGATGATTTCCTTGACGTATCAACAGACATACCATAATAGGATAAGAAGTGTAACAGTAGTTAATTTAATTTAAGGATAAGCTTAGTAAAGTAAGATTAAAGCGTAGTTCCTAGAATTAAGAGGGAGGGATGTTATATATTTATAGTATACGTAGTATAGTAAATCAGGCTGCGTCCTGCCTAGGCGCAATCCCGCCTCCCCCGCACCGCCCCGCGCGTATTAATATTGCATTGCAATAATAAAGTAGTGTGCAACCAACTAGCGAGTTTGATTGACGCATCTCTCTTCCTGTTTTCCGGTATAAGTATCTAACAGATGCATTTTACGAGGATTTACGATTTTGTTTGTCTGTTGTACGTAGATCAGACAAGCTAATGCTCCTAGGTGACTTCAACGCGAGGATTGGAAAAAATAGGAGTAATTGGCCAGATTGCATGGTAACAGTTAAGCAGACTGTTGCGTATCGCAAAGTCGACTCCATGCTCTCGGCACTCACCAATGTCCTTCCCTTTCCAGAAAAAGGTATAATTATCCTCACGCAAACTGCCTTCGTCTAAGAGGCGAGTCTCTTGTAATGCTGCGATATCTATACGGAGGCGCAGAAGTTCTCTGTCAATGATGGCCGTTTTTCTACTCGATGTTGGAGCAGAGCCGTGTCAAGTCCGCTAAACATTGTTCGTACTAGAACGTTTTGGTATGTCGCAGTGTAAGCCTGTGAAGACACCCATAGAAGTAAATGGTAAGTTTCAAAAGGAAAATGGTGAAATGAATGTACCTTACAGACAAGCTATAGGTTGCTTGCTGTACTTGACACAGGTAACAAGGCCTGATATTGCTTTCTCTGTGAACAAGTTGAGACAATACTGCAATTGTTTTGGAAGTCAACACTGATTGGCAGTGAAGCGTATCATGAGATACTTACAAGGAACGAAAGACTTGAATTTATGTTTTAGAAGAGAAGATGCTCATGATATCGTCGGGTACTGCGATGCGGACTGGGCAAGTGACACGGAAGATCGGCGGTCTTGCACTGGTTACATTTTTTTGTTGCAGGGTGGCGGGCTTGTATGGAATACATGTAAACAATCCACAGTGGCCCTGTCAACTGCAGAAGCAGAAAACATGGCGATGGCGGCAGCGGCTCGCGAGGCACTGTGGCTTTGCCAGCTACGAGCAGAGCTACAAGGTCACTCACATGGAGCCATGCTTATTTACTCGGATAACCAAAGTGCTATCTGCTTGGCATCAACAGACTGTTTTAATCCGAATACCAAACACATTGATATTATTGTAGGGGAGCCCACGATGCTAAATGGGGATTTACTCGAGCGTCGTAGAGACTTATTGGGTTGCAAAGATTAAATGATAACAAGAAAAAAAATATATATGATATATACCTTTTCATCGGTGGGGGAAGCGGCTATAGATGTTTAAATATGTAAAAAAAAACTGTTGCATGGACAACCTCGAGCGCATCAGATATTGATAGCATCAATGCCCTACGTATTTTTAATGATGTACGTATGTTAATCTGATCGTTTGCATGATGCGGGTGGTTGTATGTAAGGGTTGAAAATGTAAAAAAAAAAAAAATCGAGCGCGTCAGATTTTCTATGGGAGTGTTAAGTGCACCAAAAAAAAGCTCTCATTCACTTATCTGACGATTTCGATGGGACGCAAACTCGCGGCCATTTTCATAATATGCAAAAAATTGCCATTTTGAAATACTCAAGCGCGTCAGATTAAAATATATATGGTTCATCTTTATGTTCTTAACGTACTGTCTCATAATCTGACGATAATCTCGAGGGATTCGCCTGATCTGACAAAAAAAACGGTTCACCCTAAAGGCCATCCCTGCAACTTCCCACTAATTCCATTCCTGGGCGCTTAAAATTGTACTTATGAGCTCGCTGAGTTAAAAGAAATAATATTTCTATGCATTTGAGCTCTCCCAGCTGGAAAGTCTGATAAAAGTTTCATAGAACACTATTTTCGGAATTTTCAAGAATTATTAAAAAAAAACAATTTAAAAAAAAATCTTATTTTTTTTGAGATTTTTCAAAATATCAAAGAAACCAGAGTGGGAACGGAGTAAGAGAGTAATAGATGGAGAAAGAGTGAGAGAGGAATAGAAACGCGGAGAAGGAAATGTAGGCATCACGCAGCTGCACTTTTTACACAACTTTATCGACGAATTTTTGTTATTTCGGCTTGCAGAAATCGTCAAATTATATATTTTTCATTATTCTTGAATTATTTCCTTCAAAATAAAAAAAATTTAGCTACGCTCGAGAATGTCGAGATGACGTTTTTTTCTTACAACTTTGCTGCCCTCCCCTTTCTTTACGTCACTCTCAAATTATCAGATTAGTAGAATATACACTTTTTAGGATGTAAATAGCATAGTCTGATCATAATCTGACGCGCTCGAGAATTTCTGATGGTCAATTTTTTTTTACTTATCTGATCCTGTATCCTTCACGGGCGGCCTTATATATGGGCCTCATGTTTGGTGGAGGTACTTAACCGGGTACAAGGTATCCCCCTGTATATTAATCTGCCGTGCTTTAGTAAATCCCGAAATCCCCGCTTGGGCTTCTCTATTAGGTACCATTTTTTAAGAGAATGTGTAACTTTTGATAAGCATTTGTTTTGTATAAATGAAATGGGTTTGCATTCTGGTAGGGATGTTAAAATAATAGAACGCAACCCAATTTGTTATAATCTGTGTTGATGTCATTTTATTGTCTTTGACACTTTTTCCTTCTCTCTGCTCTCGCCGTCTCCGAATACAAGTATACCTATGTAATTCACGTGTTTAATTTAATTCTCAATAATTAAGTAATAACCAATAATCTAAGGTAAATCCTTCAAATCTCGTTATAACTTGATAGACCATGATAAAATCCGTTAAAATTATCGAGATCGGCTAACTTGAAAAATAGACCATATCGCCGACCAAAGGCTAGCCAAATCGCTGAAAAACCGGCAAAATTAAAGTTGCTAGAACCCGTTTTCATGATCGAATCTCGTTATAACTTGATAGACCATGATAAAATCCGTTAAAATTATCGAGATCGGTTTACTTGAAAAATCGACCAAAGGCCAGCCAAATCGCTGAAAAACCGGCAAAATAAAAGTTTCTAGAACCCGTTTTCATGATCGAATCTCGTTATAACTTGATAGACCATGATAAAACCCGTTAAAATTATCGAGATCGGTTAACTTGAAAAATCGACCATATCGCCGTCCAAAGGCCAGCCAAATCGCTGAAAATCCGGCAAAATCTATGTTCCTAGAACCCGTTTTCGTGATCGAATCTCATTATAACTTGATAGATCATGATAAAATCCGTTAAAATTATCGAGATCGGTTTACTTGAAAAATCGACCAAAGGCCAGCCAAATCGCTGAAAAACCGGCAAAATCTATGTTGCTAGAACCCGTTTTCATGATCGAATCTCATTATAACTTGATAGATCATGATAAAATCCGTTAAAATTATCGAGATCGGTTAACTTGAAAATCGACCATATCGCCGACCAAAGGCCAGCCAAATCGCTGAAAACCCGGCAAAATAAAAGTTTCTAGAACCTGTTTGCAAGATCGAATCTCGTTATAACTTGATAGACCATGATAAAATCCGTCAAAATTATCGAGATCGGCTTACTTGAATAATCTATCATATCGCCGACCAAACGCCAACCAAATCGCTGAAAATCCGGCAAAATCTATGTTCCTAGAACCCGTTTTCGTGATCGAATCTCATTATAACTTGATAGATCATGATAAAATCCGTTAAAATCAAAATCAAAATATCAAAATATCTTTATTTGATTAGACTTCTTACAAAGTACTTTCAAATCGTCAGAAGGACACAAAATACATTATACATGATTATAAATGTTACCACCGGGTTCGGAAGGTAGCTTTTGTTGAGAAGAACCCGGCAAGAAACTCAACAATTACTCTTTTAAAAAAATATATATATTATACAATGTTTTTGGTTACAGTATTTATATCTCATGAATATAAGCCCATGGACACAGCACAAATGCTCAATTGTCAAATATAATAACTAAAATATTACAAATATTTGTGAGCATGGCAAATTCCAGCCAGTCAAAGCAAAGATCAAACTAAGATTAATTAATTGTAGCAAAAGTACAGTGCCAATGGGATTATTTACAATAATTTTTCGACAAAGATACATCCCAGGGTTCCTTATCACAAATAGAATCACTTACAGTATAATATCCTTTTTTGAGCAAATCTGCTTTGATGGTCTTTTTAAATTTATTGAAGGGCAAGTTTACAATTTCTGTTGGTAATTTATTATAGAAGCGTGTGCACTGTCCTAAAAATGAGCCATGTACTTTCTGTAAGCGATGCGCAGGCACTGCAATTTTGTTTTTGTGCCTTGTGTTTATGTAATGCACATCACATTTCTTTTGAAACGATCCAATGTTTTGATGCACAAATAATTAGCTAAAATATACTGCGAGGCCACTGTCAAAATTCCAATTGATTTAAATTTTTCCCTTAACGAATCTTGGGGTCCCAAATTATAAATTGATCGTATAGCCCTTTTCTGTAATGTGAATATATTCTCTATATCAGCAGCTTTGCCCCAAATTAAAATAGCATAGGACATAACACTATGAAAATAACAAAAATATACAAGTCGAGCTGTTTCTATGTCTGTATACTGTCGAACTTTACGAATTGCATAAGCTGCGGAGCTGAGTTTTCCTGATAACTTGGATATATGTGGGCTCCACTGAAGTTTGTTATCAAGGGTTATACCTAGAAATACTACTGACTCTACGATATCCAAAGTTTCACCATTTACCATGACCTTTGTATCAACAGGTTTGACGTTTGGTAAAGTGAATTTAATACATTTAGTTTTTTGTGCATTTAAGACTAAGTTATTTACATTAAACCATTTCAATACCTGATCAAGTGCACTGTTTACATCTGAATAATTCGTTTTGGCTCTGTCGACTTCAAACAAAAGAGATGTGTCATCAGCGAACAGTACAATGTCACACGTATTCTTGACTAAATTTGGTAAATCATTAATATATACTAAGAACAGAAATGGTCCTAGGATTGAACCCTGTGGGACGCCCATTAGTACTGGAGAACCGGAAGATTTGACGCCATTTACTTCGACCGCTTGAATCCGCTGACAAAGATACGATTTGATTAGGTCGAGTGCCCTACCTTTGACACCGTAATAATTTAATTTAACTAATAAGGTTTCGTGTTGGACACAATCGAAAGCCTTGGATAGGTCGCAGAATACACCTATGATGTCGTGAGCGTTCTCCCACGCTCTATAAATATGTCTAAGAAGTGTAACACCAGCATCAGTAGTTGAACGACCTTTTGTGAAGCCATATTGCTCGCCATGTAGAATATTATTAAGATTAAAGAAGGCGACTATTTGATTCAAAATAATTTTTTCAAAAATTTTGCTGAGGGCTGGCAGGATAGAGATCGGTCTGAAGTTGGTAGGATCACTATTATCACCACCTTTAAATAATGGAATAACTTTACTATATTTCATGAGGTCCGGGAATACACCGCTCATAATACAACTGTTAAAAATTTCAGCTAAACAGGGGGCAATTATGTCAATAATATCGTGAAGTACTTTCACTGATATATCCCATAAATCACCAGTCTTTTTGGAATTCAAACTTTTAAATGTCTTTATTATTTCAAAAGGCGTGATAGGACAAAAACTAAAGCTAGTGCCACACTCAGAAACATTTGATTTCAATAATAATTCAGCGTCTGTGAGAGATGAATTTAGGGAACTAGTAGTTACTAAAGGAATATTTACAAAGAAGTTAAAATTATCCAGATCGGCTTACTTGACAAATCGAACAAAGGCCAGCCAAATCGCTGAAAAACCGGCAAAATCTATGTTGCTAGAACCCGTTTTCATGATCGAATCTCATTATAACTTGACAGATCATGATAAAATCCGTTAAAATTATCGAGATCGGTTAACTTGAAAAATCGACCATATCGCCGACCAAAGGCCAGCCAAATCGCTGAAAAACCGGCAAAATAAAAGTTTCTAGAACCCGTTTGCATGATCGAATCTCGTTATAACTTTATAGACCATGATAAAATCCGTTAAAATTATCGAGATCGGCTTACTTGAATAATCTATCATATCGCCGACCAAACGCCAACCAAATCGCTGAAAATCCGGCAATATCTGTTTCTAGAACCCGTTTTCATGATAACGGCTTTTCGAGCTGGCGTGAGGCGGTAAGGTGGAACTGCATTGGGAGGATGATCACTGGTGTCAATCCTAAGCTCAGCAAATGGAGTCGGCTCTCCTCCTAACTCGAAGATGTCCTGGTTATTTAAGAGGAGATCGGCAAGAACTTCGCGTTGTTCTACACTAAGTGACGTCGCCTCATCGTCCCTGAGTACATTAATAGATGCCAATGAAGTTGGAGGTGACATTTCCTCGAACATCAACTTAAATCTCTTTGATTTTTGATCACCAAAATGCCATGTAGCATTACCAAAATCTAGTGATTCATTACAATTAGCTTCAGGAAAAATTAAAAAGGTTACTTTATTTACTTTGTGACAGAGGGTCACCTCAACCTCCGCGGTAAGGACATCCATCAATCGACTAACTCCATCCGCCAACCTAACATTAATTGTTGACGGGATTAAAGGATGGCCTTTTTCTCTAAGGACACCATGCAGCGTGTGACCAGCAATACACGATTTTGCTCCGGAGTCAATTAGCGCAGAGCCATGCTCTCCTAACCATGAATACAATTAAAATTTTGCAAATTGCACGAATATTTACACAAATCATTATTTACAGTAACACGCGGTGAGCAGACGGCTCCCAAAGTCCGCACGGCGACGCGTGGCCGCACTCGCGCAAGCGCCGCAGCGCGAATATCGCGCGATGGATCGGGCCGCTTTATCCGGCCTCCCACGCCTGGCGCGCGCAGCGAGCGAGAAGACGACAGCGACACGATGTCGGATATGTCACTCGTGTCGCTGACCTCAGGGGAGGCAGATGTGGCGTCCAGGGCGGGTCCCTCAGGCAATTGCCGAGCGGCGTTCCTAAAGGATGACGCAGATGACCTGTTTGGTCCCGATTTGGCCCTGACAAACACCAGGGCCAAAAAGAAGCTGCCCTCGGTCGAGGAGCTTCAGAGGAAGTTGGAGGCGATGCCCACCGGTGAGTTGGGCGCCCTCATCAAGGAGCAGCTGTCGGCGGTTGAGCGGGTCGCCGACAAGTCCAAACACCTGAAGGGTAGTTTCGTGCACCAGCTCCGTATGTGTGCACGAAGGACTGAGGCGGCGTCCCTGGCGATGGCAGCGCGGACCTCTGCGAGCGCCAACACCGAACGGCTGGAGCGGGAGAACGCTGAACTGCGCTCGCAGATGGCGGCCCTCTCCGAAAGGATAGAGAAGCTCACGGAGGAGCTCTCTGCCCTCCGCGGGGCAGGCAGGGTGGAGGCCGCCCAGCCACAGTCCCCGGGTGTTGAGGACCTAACGCGCGCCATCATGGTCCAAGTGGGGACCGCCCCAGAAACCTGCCGGACCGTCTGTTAGGCTGGAAGCCCCCGCCTCTCAGGCACCCGCGCCGGTGACCCCGGGGCGCAAGAAAAAGGGAAGGGGGGGCAGGAGGACCAGGCGGACACCGGCCACTGTAGCAGTGCCGGCTCCTGCTCCGCCCTCAGCTCCTGCTCCTGTCCCGGCTCCGCGAG
Organism: Watsonalla binaria; assembly: GCA_929442735.1. Classification (NCBI taxonomy): domain Eukaryota; kingdom Metazoa; phylum Arthropoda; class Insecta; order Lepidoptera; family Drepanidae; genus Watsonalla; species Watsonalla binaria. The sequence continues at coordinate 7,981,878 of OV838939.1, read as the reverse complement.
CTGTGCAGGCCCAGTCCCCTCAGGTGGCTTGGTCCACCGTAGTGGGGCGAATGGCTCAACCTAGGGCTGGGCCGAGCACGGGGCCCAAACGGTCTCCTCCCGCGGGGCCCCAGAGGCCTGCGCCTGCTACAGGGCCCCCGCCGCCGCGCAAACCGGAGCGGGCACCTTCGCGGCTGCCAGCTACCGCAGCGATTACGGTGACGATCCCAGAGGGATCAGAGGTCACGTACTCTGCGGTGATGGCGGCCGCCAGGGAGAGGGTTAAGCTCACCGAGCTTGGCATTCCGAACGTTCGGAACAGGAAGGCCATAACCGGTGGGCTTATCCTCGAGGTGTCCGGTCCGGAGTGCGTATCGAAGGCCGACGCGCTTGCCAGCCGCATGCGGGAGTCCCTCGCTGACATGGGCGTGCGTATTGTGCGCCCTGTTAAGATGGGGGACATGAGGGTGCTTGACCTCAACGAGGCCATCACCCCCGAGGATGTAGCGGCGGCAGTCGCGGAGGCCGGAGGCTGCGCGGCGGCCGATGTCAAGGTGGGCGAAATTAAGCGCCCCTCGCGTTTGGCCTTAGGGACAGCGTGGGTCCGATGCCCACTCACCGCGGTGCGCAAGCTGTTCGCAGCTGGGCGCATCCAGGTTGGGTGAGTGTCGGTGAGGGTGGAGGCACTGGAGGCACGGCCTCTGCAATAATTCCGGTGCCTCGAAATCGGCCACGTGCGTAGCACATGTCCGAGCACGACGGACCGGCGCTCCATGTGCTACGCATGTGGCGAGGCGGACCATCGGGCGAGTCAGTGCACTCGCCCGCTGAGGTGCCCGCTGTGCGCTGACCTGGGCCGGCCTCACGACCACAGGATGGGGGGCAAGAAATGCACCCCTCCTCGTGGCAATAAGGGCCGCAAACCGGGTGCCGCACAGCCGAGCGGCACGGGTCCGGCTCGGTCGGGTTCAGCCCCGACCGAGGCGGCAGCAATGGCCCCAGCACAGCCTTAAGGCCCCAAAGAGCCCTGCAGTGCAACCTCAACCACTGTCGCGCGGCGCAGGACCTGTTCCTGCAGTCCGTCGCGCAGTGGTTGCACTGGCGGTGGTGGCGGAGCCATATCGCGTCGTCCCAAACCATCCTCGCTGGTTTGGTGACGACATGGACTCCGTCGCCATATACTGGGGTGGCGGTAGCAGCGACCCACCCTGCTCCATCATTGAGAGGGGGCTGGGATACGTCGCCGTGAGCTGGGGCCGCATAGTCGTTGTGGGCTGCTATGTCTCCCCCAACTGTACCCTCGCCGTCTACGAGGCGTACCTGGACGGGGTGGCCAACTGCATTCGCAGATATCTGCCTCGTCCCGTGCTCGTCCTGGGCGACTTCAACGCTTACTCTCGTGAGTGGGGAAGCGCCCGGGAAGACCCAAAGGGGGAGACAGTGCTGGAATGGGCGGCGGCGCTGGACCTTCAGTGGCTTAACCGGGAGTCCGTCAGCACCTGCGTGCGCTGGCAGGGGAGTCGATCATGGATCTTTCGGGCCCGACGCCAGAACACGCGTGCCCGGAGAAGAAGGCGAGCCACAGCCGCATAGTTGGGTGGAGCCTACGTGGCATACCGAGGCGCCACGAAGGCGCAGCCATTGCCAGCGCCAAGGCTCGGTTGTGGGATGAGCTCATCGGGGGACTGGAGAGGGATCCATGGGGCCGCCAGTACAAGATGGTACTGTGCAAGCTGCGCCCGTGGGTCCCTCCGTTGACGGAAACTCTGGACCCGGCATTCGTGGAGAGGGTAGTCGATACCCTCTTCGCTAGGGTCCAGAGCAGTCCCGCACCCCCTCCTTCGGAACCGACCATCTGGTCCGAAGAGATGAGGGTGACGACCGATGAGCTGGACCGAGCCGTGAGGCGCCTCGGAGCCCGAAACACGGCACCAGGCCCCGACGGAATTCCTGGTCGGGCCTGGGTGTTGGCTTTACCCAACGGACTGGGGAACAGGCTGCGGCGGCTGTTTGACGACTGCCTACGCTGCGGCGTGTTCCCCAGAGACTGGAAAATGGCTGGGTTGGTTCTCCTCCATAAGGATGGAAGACCCGCGGACTCTTCCTTCGCGTATCGTCCTCTCTGCCTACTAGATGAGGCGGGTAAGCTGCTCGAAAGAGTGTTGGCTGACCGTCTCAGTACGCACCTGACGAGCGTCGGGCCGGACCTGTCGGAAGACCAATTTGGCTTCCGACGCGCGCGGTCGGCAGTGAACGCAATCATACGCGTCCGAACACTGTCGAAGCAGGCTGTATACCGGGGCGGTGTGGCGTTGGCAGTCAGCCTTGACATTGTCAACGCCTTTAACAGCCTGCCCTGGGATGCAATATGGGGGGCCCTGGTGTACCACCGCGTGCCCCCCTACCTGCAGCGCGTGGTCCGTGCCTACTTGCACGACAGGTGCGTGCAATATGTGGGCGGAGATGACGACTCCACCGGAGGGAGGTGTACTGCGGGGTTCCACAGGGATCGGTCTTAGGGCCACTCCTGTGGAACCTCGCGTACGATGCGGTCCTGTGGGTCGACCGCCCCGACGGCGTTAGCATCGTCTGCTATGCGGACCACACGCTGGTGCTTCCGTGGAGCTCGGAGCGTCGAGTCCTGGTCACCAGAATCGGGCAGGACATCTCTCTGCCACGCGTAGTGAAGGCTATGCTGGCAGACAGAGAGGCATGGAGGGCCGTAGTCTCCTTCTGCGAGACGGTAATGTCCCAGAAGGAGACCTCCGAGCGGGATCGGGAGAGAGCCAATCCCTCTCGGAGACGACGGCGACGGCGGGGCGGAGGCAACGCACGCCCTGGTCCGTCCACCTAATAGCCAGGGTCTAAGAATATGGCTATGGTATCCCCTCGTCAACAAAAAAAAAAAAAAAAAAGGGGGGGGTGCGAGGGCGGCTGCTGCGCAGGCGCGGCGCTGGGGCGTCGCGGTGTTTCGTAGCTGCGGCGGCAGGCTCGCTCGTATGGGTGGGGGAGCCTCGCGCGGAGGACCTACCAGACAGGGTTCCCGATATAATGTCAGAGACCCCGACATCGCGATTGGCAGGTCGACTCGACGCGCGGGCAACCGGTGCGAGGGTGTGGGGCGTGTAGTCACGCCGCTGGTCCTCAGGCGCGCAGCGGCCAAGAGCCGGGCCTAGGACCCCCGGACCCCGGCTGGGGCGGGGGGGTTTCAGCCGGAGACGGCGCTGCGGCTGCCGGATGCCGGTCAGGGGCGGATGTCCACGCCTCACGAGTACGGGGTGAGGGGGCTACTCGGCCAAGCTTTGCTCGGCTTAGGCGACCGAGTTTGCGCGCGTGTGCTCCGGAGCACGGGACTGGACCACGAGCGACGACTGACTGTGGCAGTCCGGTTACCTTGTACATCACTGGGTCGTCTCACAGCCCCTGTAGGGGAGCTGGGGATTCCGTTTCGGGGCTTTTGGCCCCCTGACGGAGGTTTCCATCGCCGCGCGGTGATCCGCCAGGGAGCAGGCGGCGACTAGGTGTTCTCACGGTGTCGCGTGGAAGTCGTCGTCTCAGGAGTCGTGCGCGCGAATGAGCTCGCGCGCGTAGGGCCGGCCTTCCGGTGGTCGCGCTTGCAGAGGCGCGAAGTCCCGCAGGTACGGGTACTGCAAACGGTCTGCCCGCGCGAACATGTTGGAGGCCAGGCGGCGGATGAAGTCGCCCAGGCTCTCGACCTTGAGGTCCCGTGCGATCGTCGCGTTCCTCACGTATCGAGGCGCGCCCACGATGGTACGCAGGGCGGCGGACTGTTGTCGTTGGAGTGCGGTCTTGGCTGTCTCGCTCGCCAGGGCGTACCAGGCGGGCGCTGCGTACGTGAGGCGAGACCGCACGTAGGCCTTATAGACCCCGAGTTTGGTCCTGAGGGGGAGGCGGGACGAGAGCACTGGACGAAGTAGTGCCCTTGTGACTCTGACGTTGGCGACGACTCCCTTCACGTGGTTGCTCATGTTCAGGCGACGGTCGATGGTTACCCCGAGGTACTTCGCGGTCTTCGACCATTCGATCTCCTGTCCTTGCATCTTCAGCTTCGGCGGGTTGATCAGTGCAGAACCGACGAACAACGCTTGCGTTTTCGCCACGTTCACCGACAACCTCCATTTGGCCAGCCATTCTGGCAGGTCATCTACACCTCGGGGTTCCGTCTTCGGCCAGCAATGGTTGCACCGGTTCGGAAACGCCGGCAACTCTGCGGCACAGGCGGTGCACGCTACTCCAGCCTTCCTCACTCACAGACTGGATGTGACGTTCCCAATTCTCGGCGGCAATTCACACCGGTGCGTTCTATCAGAGTACCCGGAGTCCCCCCTGAGCACTGAGGATGGCCACCGGGAGGGTTTTAGTGCGGTAAAAATCCCACATACCCCGATCTGCCTCTCCCAGGGCGGTCGGGGACCTTTTGAAGGTTTCCCCCTCGTCAACAAAAACAGTACAGTACAGTACGGTACAGTTCCTGTGTTCAGTATCAGATTAAAAAGCCGCGTTAAATGATAAAGCAGGATAGGTGCGCCTAGTTTGACAACTTCATTACTTATTCTATCAGAACCTGGACTTTTATCTGTTTAGTTGTTTGATGTGTTCGTACACTTCCTTTTGCATCTATTGGGCAGATTTGACTTATATCTGAACAAATATCTGGCTCTTCGTCGATAACGTCTGATCTTTTTTTATATAAATCTTTGTAGAATGTGGTAGCATGGTCCAGTACTTCTATCCTTGTTTTAGTTTCACAAGATTTGTTTCCTAGTTTCTGAATCCATGTTTTATGTCGTGATAGCTCTTTAAATGCTCTCTTTGTGCTTCTAAATTTTGTTAGTTGGTTTGTGATTATATCTTGTCTATGTTTGTTATAATCTCTCTTGATAGCTTTGCTGGTTATCTTGAACAGTTCACTCAATTTATTATTTGTTTTTTTATCTTTATTTCTCATTGAAATTAGTTTAGTGCGATCTTTAATGAGTTTTATTGTATTATCACTAAGTATTTTGTGTCTTTTCCCGTTTGAGTTATTATTTTAGCTGCTAGGCTAATTGCTGATTCTAGAATGTCGTAGTAAGTTTGTACGTCGATGATTGGTGCACTTTCTTTTGTCTTGCCTTTAATGTGGGAGCTAAGGCGGTCAGCAAAGCTTTTAATTTCGTCATCTGTCTTGGGGATTCTTGAAATATTTTGGCAGTGTTTTCTACTCATTTTTGGGCATTTTAACATAAGAGTTGCTCGTAAGGGGCGGTGATCTGATGGGAGCATTATACTGTTCAGGACTTCACAGTTAGTTTCGGATTATTTGTAAGTATAAAATCTATTTCGTTCATAACTCTATTATCTGGTGATTTCCAAGTCCATTTTTTTGACAATCTTTTTTTGAAAAAGGTATTCATGATAGACAATCTATTTTCAAAAGCATATTCCATTAATCGCTCCCCTTTTTTGTTCCGCGTTCCGTATCCATATTTTCCCATTATAGGATTTTCTTCAGGTTTAGGTTGCCCAATTTTTGCATTAAAGTCCCCTATTACTATAACTTTGTCATCAGCTAGGGTATGCGCTTTTGAAAGATGGTTATAGAATTCTTGTATTTCTGCTTCGCTTGATTTATCTGTGGGTGCATTGCATATTGAAATGCAAATGAAATGCCTTCGAAATCTATTATTTTGTCTTTCAGTGTTTTCTTTATTAGGAATCCCACTCCATACAAGCCCTTTGTTTGTCCAATATAGCAAAATATTCCGCAATATTGCAGCCCATTTTTCGAACTTCAGAAAGTCCTAGTATGTCGCAATCTTTTTTCAAATGGATGTGCAGTTAGTTCAAGGTATTTTTCTATTGAAGATAGGGACCTCACATTATAGGTGCAAATTTTTAAACATCCTTTTTTATTAATTGTCTTGTTATTATTTGGATTTAGTGGAGGGTGGTGGTCTGGTTCCCCACGATGACCAGTCGGCTTGGGGAATATTTTAGTTTTATTAATGTGTATTGATGTCTTGCTTTTCGTTCTGTTCCGGTGGATGATGGTTTTGTCCTATGCGTTATGATCTGATGTTGGAGTAGTTTGGTTATATGATGTTAGGGAGTTGCTTCTTCCTCGCATTATATCGAATGCATTGATTCTATTTGTTTTTGCTGTTGTGTATTGCTTTCGTGGCTGATTCGGATTTATGGGAGAAGTAGACTCTTCTCTTTTGCGTTTTTCATTACCAGGAGGCCCTTCTTTAATAATAAGCTTGTCATACTTGATGGTTGCAAAATTACCTTTATTTCTTTCCTCCACTAATTTCGCTATCAGTACTCTTCTTTTCTCCATAACGTCTTTGGGGTAGTCGTCCGAGATATAGATATCTTTGAGCTTATTTTTCTTTACCAGTATTTCGGATTTCTTCCAGCCGTTCACGAGTGTCATCAGTATTGGCCTTTCCTTCCTTATCGCACCGTTTTTCTTCCCTATTCGATAGATAACATCAATGTCTCTAATGTCCAGAGAAATGTTTAGGTCCGTTTTAATTTGGTCCCTTATTGTGTCCATGAGATCGACAGAAGATTTTTCGGTTTCTTTGAGTTCGTAAATCTTCTCAGGTAAATCTTAATTTATTGAGTAGGTAATAACCGTTTCATCCACTTAGTCTGAATTTCATGGGTGCTAATTTATTTCACATAAATGTAGCTTAAGTTGGGTAGGTAAAATCAGCTGCCAGTGAGATTTCCGTAGCCGAAACAAAAAGACAGATTGACAGACACAACTACATGTCATATGCTTATATTGAAAATCTGTCGATTTGGAATTAAGAACAGACGCTTCAATTTAATTTATCTCTGGGAGTAATCCTATCATATAGGCAAAGATGATCATAGAAATCGATCCTACTTCATCCTTTTTTACATGAAGTTATAAATCTATGACGACGGCTTTTTGAGGGCCCTAACATGGTTCGTACCCGTTAAGGAGGAGGCAGAACTGGTAGCAGAATGAGATTCCAACGTATGTGAACGGTTCTTACACTTATCGATTGCCATTCGATTATTATCTTGAATCGGCACCAGTAGGTACGTACAATAATCATAGCCTCGAGCTTAGTTCCGCGTCTCTGGTCATCGTTAGTATTATCGATACTAAATCAATATTTAACCATTTCTAAGCATTTTAATCCAATACCAATCGTTTAAACGTGTATATGATAGGGAGAAGGGAAAGAAAATAATCCACCAACTCCAGTGAACTATATTCATGAACTAGCTGTACCCCGCTGTTTCACCCACGTAGACTTACTTGCAAGGATTTCTTTAAAAATATTATATATATCGGCGCAAAACAACATGCGATGAGCCACGTCATCGCTGCACGTGTTTTGAACTGCGTAAACAAGTGAATCACAACGACCGGTCGCCCCACTGCGATCGCCCCACTACAGTGCGAATAAAAAGGGCGCCCGTTCCAGCGGACAAGGCATTCGATTGTCTGCGCTCAGACAGCGAACATCTAATTAATTGTGACTATTTAAGTAAACTTTGTAATTTATTCTAATTAAAAAGTGATTTTTGATTAGATTATTTGAATAAGAAATTATTAATGTTAGTATTAAGTAAAAAGTGTATTGACTCGATACCGCCTATATAAGGCGATACGAGTATTGCCGGAGATTATTATTGCGCTCGCTGCGGGAGAAGCAGGTTGTACTTCTAATATTCTGTGAGTATTTGCTTTCTTTGATTAAATCTTTGTTATTTTGAATATTAGTGTTTCTGTGTCTCGTCACCTGTAATGGGTGATAAAGATGGTGACTGTTTTTAAAAAACCCAGTTGGTCAACCTGCTCCGATATCAGAAGTGGGATCCAGACCCACTTCTGCTCCGCCATCTAGTTTAAATTTTGAACAGAATTCTAATGCTTCTGTTAACGGAGTTCCAACTGAGTTTTTCACACAAATGATGCAGATGATGAGACATATGTCCGATCGTATCACGAAGCAATCAGACTCAAAAATTAAAATAAGCGATGTATTTTTGCCGTCATACGATCCGGTTAGTAACGTTGGTGTAAGAGAGTGGTGTTAACATGTGACCACTGCCATGGAAACCTACAACCTGAGTGACTATGAAATACGAATGAAAGCAGGAAGTTTACTCAAAGGTCGTGCCAGGTTGTGGGTTGACAATTGGCTCGTTTCTACCGCCACGTGGCCTGAATTGCGTGATGTTTTAATAACAACATTCGAACCTGAAAATAGGCATTCTAGAGACGTTTTTAGGTTTAGAGAGCATACTTACGACAATTCCAAAGACATAGCGCAATTCTTGTCACAGGCTTGGGTGCTATGGCGCCGTATAACTAAAGATAAATTATCTAATGATGACTCAGTTGAGGCAGTAATTGGTTGTATCGGAGACGAACGATTAAGAATAGAGTTGTTAAACGCTAGGGCTACGTCAGTACCGGAATTAATTTCGGTTGCATCTTCCATACGAAGCGTTAAACGCCCCCATTCTAGTACACAAAGTGCGCAACAAGGAGGTACTGTTAAGAGACCTCGGTTCCCTGATAGGCCCTTGCCGTTTTGTTCAATTTGTAAGAGATCTGGTCACGATACTCGTAATTGTCGTTTTAGAGAAAAAGTAGGTGAACCTCAACAGCGTCAGCTGGATAACAAGACTGTGACCCAAAATAATAATAGGCCATCTTGTACGTTTTGTTCTAGAGTAGGCCATACTTATGAGACATGCTACAAGCGAGAGCGAGCTGTAGTCTCTAATGTTAATTGTGTAGGTTCCCCGAAATTAAACACTATATCTGTGATTGTTGGGCATTTAAAATTAAATGCAATTTTTGATAGTGGAGCCGAATGCTCAGTAATGCGTGAAACAATTGCAGCAAAATTACCCGGGAAGAGGCGCGATTCTGTAAAATATTTAAAGGGGCTTGGTCAATTTACTGTCGTTTCCCTTTCCACAATAACGACGGTTTGTGTCTTCGATAATTTAAATATTGAACTGCAATTTCACGTAGTACCGGACTATGAAATATGTTCGGACATATTGATAGGTATGAATCTTGTCGAGGACACAAATCTGAGCGTGTTGGTCAATTGCCACGGTGCTACACTGGTTCATCAACCGGTGGTCTATCACATGCAATCTCATAACGAAAAGTTTGATAAAATAGACTGCGACTTGACCGATGATGACCAAATCAGCCAATTAAAAATCTTGCTGAACAAGTTCGAGCATTTGTTTATCCATGGTTATCCTCACTTGCGTGTCAATACCGGTGAGCTTGAAATACGCCTAAAGGATGAAAGCAAATGTGTCGAGCGGCGGCCATATCGATTAAGTCCTGTCGAGCGAGAAAAAGTACGTGAAATCATTGCAGACTTACTTGAGCATAATATTGTTCGCGAAAGTAAATCCCCCTTTTCTAGTCCAATTATACTCGTCAAAAAGAAGAACGGTACAGATCGCATGTGCGTGGACTATCGGGAATTGAACAGAAACACGTTGAGAGATCACTACCCTCTGCCTATAATATCCGATCAGATAGATCAACTGGCAGGAGGTGTTTATTTCTCAACATTTGATATGGCCGCCGGATTCCATCAAATCCCCATATCAGAGAGCTCCATTGAGAAAACCGCCTTCTGCACACCAGATGGACTCTATGAATATTTAACTATGCCTTTCGGGCTCAGCAACGCGGTATCTGTGTATCAACGATGTATAAATAGGGCCTTAGCTCATCTCTTAACATCATCAGAACAAGTTTGTCAGGTTTACGTTGATGATATACTGTCAAAATGTCGAGTTTTTGCCGAGGGTCTGTCGCATATAGAACGTATATTGATTGCCTTACGAAAAGCTGGATTTTCAATGAATGTCGATAAAACTGCCTTCTTTAAACGCTCCATTGAATATTTGGGTAACATCATAGCTGATGGACAAGTTAGTCCAAGCCCCAGAAAGGTGGAGGCTTTAACGAAGGCACCAATTCCGAAAACTGTCAAACAAGTGAGACAGTTTAATGGCCTCGCCGGCTATTTCAGACGTTTTATTCCCAATTTTTCTTGTATAATGCTACCTCTTTACGAATTAACTAAGAATGATGTCAAATGGGAATGGAATGAGAGACACGACTTGGCCAGAAACCACATTATACAACATCTGTCTACTGCGCCTACCCTTATGTTATTCCAGGAAGACGCTCCTATTGAGCTCTATACCGACGCTAGCAGCATCGGCTATGGAGCCGTGCTGATCCAAACTATTGGAAACCGACAACATCCGGTCGCGTATATGAGCCAGCGCACCACTGATACCGAGAGCCGTTATCACTCGTACGAGCTTGAGACTCTAGCGGTAGTGAGGGCTGTGAAGCATTTTCGGCATTATCTGTACGGACGAAAGTTCAAGGTGATAACCGACTGTAACGCCTTGAAGGCGTCTAAGCATAAGAAGGATTTACTTCCTCGAATTCATAGGTAGTGGGCCTTCCTTCAAAATTACGATTTTGAAGTCGAGTATAGGAAAGGTGAACGCCTGCAGCACGCTGATTTTTTTAGCAGGAATCCAGTGACTGAGATGTCTGTCAATGTCATAACTACAGATTTGGAGTGGCTGCATATTGAGCAGCGACGTGATGATGTTCTTCGTCCAATTATAGACTGTATGACTAGTGACAGCCCGGTTGCTGATTATGTTCTAGAAGAAGGAGTACTTAAAAGGACTCTCACGGATCCTATATTGGGAACGCAAAAATTAACCGTGGTTCCTAAATCATTCCAGTGGAGTTTGATTAGTTCTTTCCACAACTCGTTACAACACCCAGGTTGGGAGAAAACTCTTCAAAAACTAAGAGAAACCTACTGGTTTGAGAAAATGAATACAATTGTACGGAGGTTTGTAGACAATTGCGTAATTTGCAGAACTTCTAAAGGGCCTTCAGGTGCAGTTCAGGTACAGCTCCACCCTATTCAGAAACCCACCGCAGCATTTCAAATTATCCACATGGACATTACGGGGAAGCTTGGCACAAGGAACGCTGACGGACAGGATGAGTACGTCATCGTGATCATTGATGCTTTTACAAAATACGTTTTGATGCAAAGAAAGCGAGGATCAATCATTTTCAACGTGGCGACTACGTCCTCGTTAAAAATAATCCTCGTAACCAAACTTCGTTGGACTTAAAGTTCAGTGACCCATATGAGATCACAAGAATTCTCGAAAATGATCGCTACCTAGTCAAGAAGGTGGTTGGTAGAGGCCGTCCAAGAAAAGTTGCACATGATCAACTTCGTCGAGCACCTCAACCTGCAGATCAGTTAACCGTATCGGCGGAAGAAGATGACACCTCAGCATCAGCAAATGAGCCTATACCATCAACTTCACAAATCACGGTGACCAATCAAGAAACACAGGAATCAACACATTAAGCACTCAGGGTATGTTTTATTGCTATCTAATTTCACAAATAAACAAGCAACATAGTACCACAGTGTACGCAACAACATAGTACCACAGTGTACGCAACAACATAGTACCGCGGTGTACGCAACAACATAGTACCACAGTGTACGCAACAACATAGTACCACAGTGTACGCAACAACATAGTACCACAGTGTACGCAACAACATAGTACCACAGTGTACGCAACATCATAGTACCACAGTGTACGCAACAATATAGTACCACAGTGTACGTAACAATATAGTACCACAGGGTACCTGCGCTATGCTCATATCCAACCACAGTATAGACCAATAAAATAATACACTTGGTACACAGATACCAAATTCAAAGAAGAACGTTTACTTGTTACAGGCATCCTCGTCGGTAAAAGGTCTACAACACGGCTAGTGCAGAGCGCGCACTGCCGGTCAGAATGGTCGTATCGGCGCAAAACAACATGCGATGAGCCACGTCATCGCTGCACGTGTTTTGAACTGCGTAAACAAGTGAATCACAACGACCGGTCGCCCCACTGCGATCGCCCCACTACAGTGCGAATAAAAAGGGCGCCCGTTCCAGCGGACAAGGCATTCGATTGTCTGCGCTCAGACAGCGAACATCTAATTAATTGTGACTATTTAAGTAAACTTTGTAATTTATTCTAATTAAAAAGTGATTTTTGATTAGATTATTTGAATAAGAAATTATTAATGTTAGTATTAAGTAAAAAGTGTATTGACTCGATACCGCCTATATAAGGCGATACGAGTATTGCCGGAGATTATTATTGCGCTCGCTGCGGGAGAAGCAGGTTGTACTTCTAATATTCTGTGAGTATTTGCTTTCTTTGATTAAATCTTTGTTATTTTGAATATTAGTGTTTCTGTGTCTCGTCACCTGTAATGGGTGATAAAGATGGTGACGTCAGCTCAGCTGACGTCACTGTTTTTAAAAAACCCAGTTGGTCAACCTGCTCCGATATATATAATACCGTACATAACAATATTATTTTTCTTAGTTCTTCATTTTCCGATTTTAATTCAGCAATCTCTTTTGAAAAATGTATGAACTTTGCTTCTATTTGCGTCATAATGTCTTTAGTTTGGTTAGCCATCTCAATTTTCATTTGATCGAAGAAAGCTTGAAGGTCCTCCATTGGTATTTCTAATGCCGTATAGGTACGAGTGTGTCCCGCTTAAAAAGTGAATTCACCGCCTATGATGTGTGTGCACCCCTTAAGTTGAAGATATTGTTGCTGTCTATAGTCGGTTATGACAGATTGACTGTTGTAACTGACAGATATTTCTTCGACTTATAACCTCAAATGATTTGAGATTTTGAGATCTTGATTTCACAAAATATAGCACTCAGTTCACACAGTTTTTTGGTTGATTATGCACTTTGTTATGTTCAGATTAAATTTTCACAGGATTCAACTTAATTATCGCGGTAATGTTTTGGTTTTTAATTTTATTGATGGAGAGCAACAAAGTACGTGTAGCTTGATCTAAACCGGAACCGGAAAGCCTGGGCGATATATAATTGAAATGCAGCTCTGCTAATAACGATTTATATTAAAAAAGACACCAAATAAAATTAATACACAAAATTATGATGTACGTGTAATGGCGGCAAGAAGAGAAGAGAGAGAGCGTGCTCATAGGCAACAGGAAGTAGTAAAAAATGTGCATAGACAAAACAAGGAAACAGTGAGGCGATTACATTCTAGTGAGCCAAATGCACAGATGTAAAATATATAATGTACAAAGTTATATGGAATAGGAGTCCGAGGGATCGCACACAAATGGTTTGCTACCTACCTCCATAACAGAGAGCAACATGTAGAGATAGAATACACCAACGACATGACTGCCGGGGTATCAAACATACAATCAGAATGCAAGCCCGTAAATTCCATACCACAGGGCAGCGTTAAATGCTTTTCATCATCTACATCAATGACTTAAAATAATGGACAACACATGTGTCTTGTTTGCCGATGACATATCCATACTTACTTCTTGCGAAAATAATAACAATATCGATAATAAATTACAATTAATTCTCAATAAAACAAAGAACTGGCTACATGAACACTGTCTTGAAATCAATTTAACTAAAACTAAAATAATGACTTTCTATCCATACCAAAAAGAACCCATAACCATCTAATTAAATATGGACAAAATACCATTAAACAACGTCAAAGAGTTTTCGCTCCTGGGTCTAGAGATAGACACCCATATAAACTGGAAACTAGTTTTAGTATATGGGATACTAAAACTGAAAACAAAACTTTCTAAGTTTACATATGCACTAAGAGAAATAAAGAAAACAACAAACTTTACATCCGCACTCACACTATATTATGCTTATGCTTACTCATGGCTAAGTTATGGCATCATTATGTGGGGCAATAGTACAGATGCACCATCATTATTTATACTACTTTTCCTCTGTGGCAACACTAGCAATCAGCTATGTTTAAATTAACTCCCTGAATTTGTTTAGTTTTATTTAGTAATTTTAAAGTAATATTGTTAATTTATGTTGTATTTAGCTCCGAATAATATATTACCATAGTTTAAAATAGTTTATAGTGTGAATCTTGTGCAAAAGTAATTAAATATTGTGATAACTTTTTGACAGTACGTAACCGGTACAATAGTTTTAATTCAAAGTTGTAAATCGTTGTCATCGTTTTCCAGGTGAGTTCTGCTTTATATCAGTACAGATTATCAGTTTACTCCACTTTAATATAGTCAAAAGCTTAGTACATACTTTATTTTCAATTTAAAAACTGACATAACCTCAAATAGTTGTACACAAACTGTCTTGCGTACCTATAAAATCTATAAAATGATGACTAGAAGGGCAACAGCTCGTCAGGAGGAGAACCAACTCCAGCTGACGTTGCTGGAATTAAAGAAAAGTAAAGACCTATGTGACCAACTTCTACAGGAAAGAGATGACAATGAGAGGGAAGTACTTAATATAATAGAAACAAATAGAAAATTAAAAAGTGAATTGGCAGAGTTACATGTGCAATATATGGATGCCATTACACAAAGGGATCAGCTCCAGGGGATAGTGACTGGGTTTGACCAGTGCGGTGATGAGTTTGAGAACAATCTGAGACACATCGCTGAACTGAAACACAAACTGGCAGAAGCCAATAATACAATAGCTTCACTAGAGCAATGCAATCAGCACTTGTCAAATTGTAAGACCCAGACACTGTTCGATGAACTAATTCCAAAACAAAAAATTGTTTCTAAAAATAAATTGAAAAGATATATAAAAGTAAGTAGGTATATTCAAAAAACAAACAATCTACTCAAACAAAATAAAAAACAGTTAAAATATTGTAAAAATCATAGTACATTGCTAAATAAACTGGAAACTACAACAATACAATTAGAAAATAGCTATTTAAAATATGAAGCTGACATTCAGTGACTGCAGGCAGAGATCTCAGTATTAACTATATCATTAGATAAAATGACTTCAAAATATGAGTGCTCACGCAAAGAAATTCAGGAGCACATTATGGCACTAACTGATGGACCGCTTTATATCACTATCAAATAAATGTGATTGCGACTCGGATCTACAACAAGTCCAAACACCTGTTTGTCAGTCTGTACTGAATGACAGCTCCACCTAGCATTTCACAAGCAGTACTTCACATAACTGTTTTCAACATAATAATATCTTGACATTGTATAGTGATGAATTGGGACAAAATATGGGGTTGCACTTATCGCACAGTGTTGGTCATGGTACTAACCACTGTATACCTGGTGCAGATTTTAAACCTCTTGTGGCAAACATCCTGAGCGACCAATGCAGCACCAGCTCAACCTTAGCTATCTTATGTGGGAGAAGGGGAAATATGAATAAAAATGAATTAATTAAATTAATAGATTCGCTGAGTTGCCTTAGTGCGAAAAATATAATATTATTTGCATTTCCCTACAGCAGAGGATTGTCACAGAGGGAAAATAATATTAGATATAATTTGAATTGTTGCATGCAAACAATAACCAATTATAATAATTTTTTTACATTTATTGACATAAATAACAATTCAATTATTTCATATTTTAATGTGACAAGTGAAAGATTTTATCTTTCCTTTAGATATAAACGACAAGTAGCAAGCATGCTACATTATTGTATACACGTATTTAATTTGAACACAGCCAAATCATTGGCTAACAAGACTGCTTCTATTGAGCAGGCAAACAAGGACATTATATGTAATGATTCTTTGGAATATGTTCCAAATACTTTAAATTAAGTTATAAGACAACAGAGACAATCTCTGGCGATTTTATGAATAATAATGCTACTTCCTTTATTAAACTTGTTCATCAGAACATCCAAGGAATGTTAAATAAAGAATTAGAATTGGAGTTGTTCATGGACTGTAATGATATTCATGTATTATGTTTAACAGAACATTGGCTTAGGGACGAGCAGTTCATGTTCAACTTCTGTAACCATCAGGTTGCTAGTGCCTTCAGCAGGAAGGTTTTATTTATTTATTTTAGAGAAACAAACAGTATTATAAGACCTTACATATTAGTACATAACAATTATACATAAACCAGTGAAGTTTCTACTGATAAATTGAACATATTCAGAGGACGCTTGCAATAAAGGTACATTTCTGTGAATGCGATCACATCTGTTGACAATGTGATGTTTTTAAATATATGTAAGGTAAACTAGGTTTATATAATATCTATATCTAAAGCCAACAAAGAGTCTCTAACTCCCTTTTTAAAGTTACTTATTGAAACATTGAGGACATCAATATTTTGGAAATGTTTGTTGTACATTGAACACGAGCGGAATACAAATACATTCTTAGCATAATTAGTATGGACCTTAGGAATATTATAAAAAGATTGAAGACGGGAACCTGGCCGGGGACATCTCAGATACACATTACTTAATAAGTATGGAGAATCAATAATATTATTAATTACCTTATACAGGAACAACTGATCCCTCTCCATTCGACGTTTCGATAATGGAGTGATATTTTTGTAGTCCTTGGAGTTACTAAATCTATAGTGCAAATGCTTAATAAATTTATTTTGTAATCTTTCAAGGACATCATTGTACTTTCTATAATGTGGATTCCAAATGGTAGAGGCATATTCCAAATACGAGCGGACAAAAGAATTGAATAATATTATTGATGTTGAACAGCTGTTGAAGTCTTTGCCTATCCTAAGGATAAAACCCAGCATACGATAAGCCTTGGACAAGATATAATCAATGTGGACAGTGAACCTCAAACCACTATCCAAATATACGCCCAGGTCTTTAACCTCGGACACTCTATTGATATTTTCATCATCAATTTTATAATTAAAAATAAGCTGATTTTTCTTTCTCGTAAAAGTTATAACGTTACATTTTTTTATATTTAATTTTAGCAAATTATTATTACAATATTTCTCAAGTCTATTAAGATCCTCCTGCAGGCTTATGCAATCAGTAGTTGATTTTATAACTTTAAATATCTTCATATCATCAGCATATAATAAAATCTTAGAAAATTTAAAAATTGATTTGACATCATTTATGAACAAATTGAAAAAGAGTGGTCCAAGGTGAGAGCCCTGCGGAACGCCGGAAGAAACTGGTACGAACGTGGAACAGTAACCCTTTATATTCACGGCTTGACTGCGCTCACGAAGGTAGGATGTTATCCATCGAAGCAAGTCACCATGAATACCGATACTCTCTAGCTTAGCAATCAACAATTGATGGGAAATCTTATCAAAAGCTTTTGAATAATCTGTGTAGACTACATCTACCTGGAAGCCGCTATCCATAGCTGTGATGACATGGTGCATAAACTCACAAAGATTAGTTTCTGTTGATTTTTTGCTAACAAAACCATGCTGCTCTTCCATTATAATTGGTCTTACTACTGGAAACATGTTATCATAGATAATCTTTTCAAATAATTTAGCTACTGTGCAAAGTTTAGATATCGCTCTGTAGTTTCGCATATCATGCTTATCACCAGACTTAAATATTGGAACCACATGGGATCTTTTCCAGCAACGTGGCATAGTACCCGATTTCAAAGATTTGCTAAAGAGCCAATAAAGAGGGAGCGCCAGATTTCTATAGCACCGCTTGAGGAATATCGGTGGAAGGTTATCAGGTCCAGTACCCTTTGTTATATCGAGATTGTTCAGATATTTCTCAATTATTGCCGGGCTAAGTTCAACTGAGTTGATAGTTATTATATTATTAACATTACCACCGTTGTTTGAAAAAATCACGTTTTGGTTTAGCACTGGTGATTCGAAAACCGACTGAAAGAATTCATTGAACAATGAACTTATTTCCTCTGGATCACTAGAACTAATATCTTTATAAAACATTGTATTGGGTAACTGATTGGATGCCTTCTTGGATTTTACAAAAGACCAAAAATATTTACTATTAATTTTTATATTCTCCTCCGAATTAATTATGTAAGCATTATAACTATGTAATTGAGCTTTTTTTTGCCTATCTCTTAATTTTTTAAATGAATCATAGTCTTTAGATAATCCATATATTTTCCATTTTCTATGGAATTTTTGTTTTTCACGAATTATTTTGATTAAAGCCTTAGGGTACCATGTAGGATATCGACTGTTTTTCTTGATTATCTTGTTTGGAATGTGATTTTCTATTAATAGATTTATCGTTTTATAAAATATATCAACGGCATCGTCAATTTCGTGACAATTAAATAAATTACACCAATCGATTGAAGCCAGTTCCTTGTTAATGGCATCGTAGTCAGCTACTTGAAATAACCTTATTGAACGCGGATGACTATGAGAAAGGGGCTGGGGGGACTTACGATTTTGTAAAGATATCGATATCGAAGGATGATGACTATCTTCTTCCACCATGGGCGAACCACATCTGCGTACTACACATTCATAATTACTCATAATTAAATCAAGTAATCTATTGTTTACATTATGAATACCATTAAACTGTCTGAGGTTGGTAAAGTTAAGGAAGCTACGAAGAATATTTACAGAATCATCAGAACATTCGTTATTTATGGTCAAATGATATTCAAGGTCCACCCATGTGGCCGAGGAAACGTTAAAATCACCAACAACAAGAAAACCATCATCCGGTTTCGACAGGATGTCATTTGACATAGTTTCAAATGTGTTGCATAATGCCTCGCGTTGCTGGCGGCAATGGGGGAAGTAACAACAGTATATGTGCAATAGATTACGCGTCGGAGCATTTGACTCCTGTACCGAGACCTTAAGAACATCACCCACAGAGTCGATTACAGACACTGAGAACGACATAACTGTTGACAGACTATTTTTGATCGCTATTAAAACTCCACCACCCATACGATCTCCGCGCATCTTGTAATTCCGATCACAACGATAAACTGTATAGCGACAGTCGAACAACTCTGAATCAAAAATACCTTCGATGAGCCATGTTTCAGTAAGACATATAATATCGTAGTCAGATTGTATTGAGTTTCTATAAAAGTTATTAGTTTTAGTGCGTAGACCACGCACATTTTGATAATAAACACTTATATATTTATTATGAGCCATATTTTCTTCTTAATGGTAACACTATAGAACAGTAAAAAATGCACTTATAGGTGTAAATAAAACATTTATATTATGGATAGGGTTCAGCATCTGACAGCAAAAATAATTTCTTATTTGTGAAGACAACACCTGCATTAAACATTTTTATATGTATAAAATAAGGCCAAAGAGGTGAACTATATCTGAAATGTCCGCCAGTAAGTAAACATTCCCTTGAAAAGAGCAACTTAAATAAACAGTCAATGATACAAGTAAGAGTTAATGGAACGAAACATGTTACGCTTAAATAATCTTTTTTAAATCACTTTCTGTTTGGATGTGTAAAACAGGACTAGTGTCAGATCTTCGCACCATAATTGTACAGTTTTTAATCCATATATATTTATAGTTCTTCTCATTAGCAATGTTTTTAGTTTTCTTCAATAATAATTTATTAGCACTCGTCAAATGATCATTAAAGTATATTTGATTTTGATTATCTGGAAAACCTATATCCGTACATCTTAATCTAAGTTTACGCACCTGACTCAAAAATTCATCCTTTTTCCAGCGAGCCAAAAATCGGACAATGACAGGTTTTATTCTACCAGTTTCTGTACTTTTTGGTGCCACCCTTGTAACAAAATCTATGTCCATTGCGGGATCAATTTTCAGTTCTGTACTACTAGCTATATTTTCCATAATTTTCATCAAATTTTCATTTTTCTTCTGTGGTATTCCGTAAATTTCAACGTTCGATCTCCGGGACCACTGTTCACGAGTCTCACTATCAAACTGTATTTTGCTCAAAGAGGTGTTGATCTGCGCACTCTCTTCTGATTTAGAGGCCAACAATTTAAGTTCAACTTCGATATCATCCATTCTGCACTTGGTCTCCTCAAACTTTGCATTAATAAAAAGCATCGAATCCTTCATTTTATGTAACTCATCTTTAATCTCTTTAAATTCCGATGAAATTAACTCCTTAATTGTTGACTTCAACTCCATCTTTAGCTTCGACATTTCTAAACTAATCACTTCATGAACTTGTTCCAGTGAAACATGCATAGCATTAGGGTTAGTATCAATCCTCTCTTTCGTGGTTGGTGACGACGATATAATCGCTCCTCTACGCCTAGTCACATTACTGTTATCATCTCCAGACATTCTGACCGGGGTGTTATCTGTATTCTGTTGTCTAGGCTGACTCAAAGTACATTCGGGGCATACCCAGGTTCTTTTTACTTCTTGTGCGTCCTTTCTCTTGTCAGATGTAAATATACATTTCAAATGGTAATTATTTTTGCATTTCGTGCAGATAATTATGTCGCTAGTGCCACCTGTCGTTAACTTGCAACATGCAAATTTCATTTTTGTGAGACTATTCCACGATAATAAAATTTATAATTTTTTTAAATTTCTTGGGGACTTGAACCTAGGCACTCGTGATCCGTTTCAACAGCGCAAAACAAAACCAGTTGTGTTACCGTATCTACCAGACGGCTTATACATTAGAACAACAACTCAGTCGATATTTTATAATCCTAATGTAGGGTACTTGTGAGTTAACACGGACCAAACTCACGTAATAGGTACACATTCAAACTGTATTCACCACTTTAACGTGTTGATTTATAGTCTTAGCACTATTAATTTCATTAAATTGTTCACCTCAATGTTTAGTTACACCACGTAAGTAAGGCAAATATTTCACCGAAAGTTCACTTTTGACACGATTATTGATTTTTAAGTACGGAGCAGACAAGCGAGCGTCCTTCCTCGTTCGTTACTTTTTGCTGCCTGTTTTGAAGGTTGCAATACGAGGAGGCTCCATGATTATTTTAGAAAAACGCATGAAATATAAAGAACGTCTGGATGTTGTGCACCTTTCTGCGGAGAGTACTATTGAGTTATCATGTATAGAGTTAGAGCAATACATTGTTGTGTGCGTATACCGACCCCCTAGTGGAGCTTTCGAGCATTTTGAACAAATCATGGATGAAGTTTTGGTAAAAGTTTGTACTTCAGGTAAAAATATAATCATATGTGGAGACTTTAATGTCAATATTTTAGAAAATTCATCCATGAGCAATCAATTAAAATGCCTTTTTAGTTCCTCTAATTTATTTTACTTATTTTCTGAGCCAACACGAATAACAAGTTCATCAGCAACTTGCATTGATAATGTGTTCACAAACTTTCTCTCTGTTTACAATTCTTTTTTTCAAATTGTACACGCAGAACATAAGCGCATATTTACCCCGAAGACGGTTCTATTGGGAAAACGTTTGTCGTTTAGTGAGTGGGCTACCCCAGGCATTCACATAAGTAGACGAAGGCTGTATGAACTTTATCAAGAAAAATCTATTAATTTTAATTTGGAATTTACAAATTATGTTAAAAATTACTCAAAATTATTTAAAAAGGTTTGTTCAGACGCCAAGTCTATTGCTGTGAGAAATAAAATTTTGAAGTCCTCCAATGTAACTAAGACAACTTGGGACATTATTAATTCTGAAACTGGAAAAACTTCTCTTAAGAATGACTCAATAACTCTAAAAATTAATGATCATATAATTAAGACTGATATTGATGTGGCAACTACTTTTGAGACATTCTTTGCTGATATACCAGTTTCATTAACCAAAGTCTTAAATTCGTCTCCTGCAGCAGCAGAAGCCATTTTAAAAATGCATGTGGATAAATGTAACGTTGCATTTAAGTTTAAAACTGTTACCCCCAGAGACATTGTCAAAACTTTTGAAACGCTAGATATGAAGAAGTCAGCTGATTTATGGGGACTTTCTGTTAAAGTACTCAATAGTATTATTGATATTGTTGCTACTGATCTAGCTTTATTATTTAATGTTTGTATTGAAAGTGGTGAATTTCCTGATCAAATGAAGTATAGTAAAATAATTCCTTTATTAAAAGCTGGTAGTATTAACGACCCTACGAACTTTAGACCTATATCAATACTGCCAATTTTCAGTAAAATTTTTGAAAAACTAATACTTAATCAACTTTTAGTCTTTTTTAATGAACATAATTTGATGCACACTAAACAATACGGTTTCACAAAGGGTCGCTCGACTACCGATGCAGGTGTCGAGCTCATTAGAAAAATTCTTGAAGCTTGGGAAGCTTCACAGGATGCTCTAGGTGTATTCTGTGATCTATCTAAAGCCTTTGATTGTGTGCACCATGAAACGTTGATCAGGAAGTTAGATCACTACGGTGTAAGAGACCTGGCTCTAAAACTTATATCTTCATATCTAAGTAATAGAATACAAAAAGTCGATATACATGGCGTAACATCTCCGGGGTGCCCAGTAGAGATGGGTGTTCCACAGGGTTCAATACTTGGTCCGTTTCTCTTTTTAAGTTATATTAATGATTTACCTTACATGGTAAGCAATAAACACGATATTGTATTATTTGCTGATGATACTTCTCTGATTTTTAAGATAGACCGGCAAAAAGCTAACTTTGACGATGTGAATAATGCTCTCTCTGACGTAGTACATTGGTTCAGCGCTAATAACTTAGTACTCAATAGTAAAAAAACTAAATGTGTCAAGTTCACTATGCCAAATGTGAAACAAGTGCAAACCAATGTACTTATCAACGACGAAGTGTTGGACCTTGTTGAAACAACAGTTTTCCTTGGAGTTACATTGGATCATAAATTGCAATGGGGGCCCCATATAGCTGGATTGTCGAAAAGACTCAGTTCTGCAGCATTCGCAGTAAGGAAAATTAGACACTTAACTGATATAAACACAGCTCGGTTGGTCTATTTTAGTTATTTCCATAGTGTTATGTCTTATGGCATCCTTTTATGGGGAAATGCTACAGACATCAGTTCTATCTTTGTGCTGCAGAAACGGGCTGTTCGTGCAATCTATAAACTCAAATCTAGAGATTCTCTCAGAGAGAAGTTTAAAGAAATAGGGATAATGACTGTGGCATGTCAATACATATTTGAAAATTTGATATATGTAAGAAAGAATATAGATAGTTTTAAGAAAAATAGTGATATGCACAATATAAATACACGCAAGAGGGATAAACTCCGTGTCCCTGTGACTAGACTGCACAAAACTAGTAACTCTTTTGTGGGGCAAAGTATACGCCTTTTCAATAAACTACCAATAAAAAAGGGTGAACTACCATTTTTAAGTTTTAAGGCAAGCATCAAACAGAAACTTTGTGAAAAAGCATATTATAGTGTAACTGAGTATATTGATGATAGCCAAACAGGGCAATGAGTTGCTCACTCTTCCATTGAAATGTACATAAACAACCCTATGTACATAGAAGGGACACATGTAAAAAAAAAAAAAAACCGGGGAGTTTGTTTCGCCGTTTCTTCTCCTGACAGGCTTACTTTTGGAAACGGTAGTAAATTAACTTAAGTTAACGTAAGAAAAATGACGTTCAATAAGTGTTCCAAGTGTCCCTTATATTGAATAAAACTTTTTGATTTGATTTTGATTTGATTTGATTTGACTACAAAAAAGACTAATCCGAATACTAACAAATACACACAATAAAACAAGCTGTAAACCATATTTCATAAAACATGAAATCCTTACATTATCATGTATATATATATATACTGGAAGTATGCAACTATGTGCGCAAATACCCCAACTTATTTACCAAATGCGAAGACATACAAAAAAGATATACCTTAAGAGAGTTCTAATCTTAAATTACATTACTTTTTCGGCGGGTAGGTGCCAATAAAAGTACAGCATAAAAATATTTCTCATACTTTAATTAAATATAATAAGTATATCTATGACACTTAAATATAGTTTAACACATGTATTAGATTAGACTATCCTACCTGCCAACAAGTGTTATCTCCTGCATCATCAAACTGCACACCAATATTTATCACTTTTGACATCACACAACATAACCTTAAAAAGCATGGATGCCATACAGCAGTCATTGGACAAATTGATGGTTACTTTCTAGCCTAGATACCATTGAAGGTCAGCTACCAAAGGTAACACCCACCAACCCAGGGAGTCTAGCGGAGGAGCTGGTTTCCTTTAAAACTTTTGTTCTCGCTTCAATGCGCACATTGCAATGCCAGATTGGAATGCTTCGACAACAGGCCGATGTATTTGAGATGCGGTCTCGTCGAAAGTTTCTTCTTCTGCATGGTATTCCTGAATCCCAAAAAGAAGACAGTGCTGCTCTGGTCACCAAGGTTGTGTCTGAGCAACTGAAAATGGCCAACTTCACCACAGCTGATATAAGTAGGTGCCACCGCTTGGGCCGTGCAGCAAATGTGTCAAACCGCGGCCTATACTCATGAAGCTCCGAGATACTGATGTTCGTAGCAAGAAGCGGCAATCTCAGAGAAATAGCCGCAATAGGTATCTTAAGTTTGTGCTTATTTTTATTTTTTCATTCAGTGAGCAAATTTCATTGCTAATTTGCTAGCTTTAGACAGTCAAGTAATTACTGACAGATGTCACAGTCTAGTTGACGAGCGTTGGTCAATTATGACAACCACAGTTTAAAGTTTTTGTAACCATATTTACTGTCACAACAGCTTATATAAAATTTGCCTGTCCATATTATCCTACGAACGAATTTTAAATGTATGTTTTTGTTTAATTAATAACGTCAGAGGGTCTTTCTGATAGTAATCTGTCCGTTTACTAATCAGAGGATACGGGTATGCGTCCCCGGCCCCTCGAGCTACTACTACCACTCCCCCTTCCTTTCGTGGTAGTAGTATCCCCTACCTTTCAATCCTAATTATTTGCCATACTCCTTTCACAATTCCCATTTCCTATTCCTCTCCACCAATCCAAGGTGCCGTGCCGAGAGATGCGTGGCTAGGGGCGAGCCTAGTCTCTAGCGAGCCGGTTGTCTGGGATTTGGTGCACCCAGGCACTAAGCAGCCTTACCCTTGCATGCGGGGCTCTGCAAGGATGGACGTTTTATTTCCCTTGCTAATCGTGGGAACAAAATGAGACTTCCAACAAATCTCGGAGGCGGCGATGATGCTCGCCACACATCACGTCAGTGTATCCCACGGGGCGAAAAGCGGGCTGCGGAATGTCGCATAGCTACGCTGAATGTTCAGGGAGGCATGAATGATAAAATTGATGAAGTATGTATGATGATGAAAGAAAGACGAATTGACATGTTAGCGGTGAGTGAGACTAAACGGAAAGGGAAGGACGTATCCCAACACGACACCTTCACAGCGATGTGGTCCGGAGTCCCGGAAACGGAGCGGGCCTGCCAAGGTGTCGGTATTATCTTGTCCGATCGGCTTGCTCACTGTATGAAAGATTATGAATGCGTGAACCCCAGACTCCTCTGGGTACGACTCAAAATCGGTTTGGCACGACTTTTTGTGTTGGCCGTATATGCACCGGATATGGGATGCCCAGTTCTAGAGAGGGAAGAGTTTTGGGAAGGTATGAGAGATGTATTGAATAAATGCAAGAATAATGAAAGAATAATTATGTTAGGGGATTTTAATAGTTGGGTGGGCGTGGAAAGAGAAGGATACGAAAGGGTCCTAGGTAAGAATGGAGACACTAGAGTGAATGATAACGGAATGAACCTGTTACAGGTATGTTTGGAAAAGGATTTAGTGGTGACGAATAGTATGTTTGAGCATAAGAAAATACATATGTATACATGGGAGAGGAATGAAAGCAGAAGTCTGATAGATTTCGTTATCGTAGACCAAAGACTCCAGAGCAAAGTGGTCGACACAAGAAGTTTTCGTGGAGTCAGTACCGGAACAGATCACTATCTGGTCACTAGCAGGATTAGTGATCTGTTTCGGACCTGGCGACATAGAAGTAAGAAGTCGACTACTAGTCTTAGGCGCATCCGGGTCGAGAGGCTACAAGACGCAGATTTGAAAGGAGAATATATGAAAGAGCTGGATGAAAGAACATCTCACCTATGGGAGAAGTCATTTGAGGGAAGTATGGATGATGTATGGAAGGCGATTAAGACCGGCATAGTTTCAGCAGCGACTAAGGTATGTGGGAAAGTGACAAGGAGAAAAGGAAGAACGATGGATGGCAATAGGTGGGATGATGATGTTAAAAAAGTTGTGGAGGTAAAAAAAAAGGCGTGGATGGATCTCTTGGCTATGAAAGCAGATAGAAGTATGGATGGTGTTGAGGGTGCAAGACGGATAGTGAATGGAAAGGCCTTGTATGCGGAAGCAAAAAAGAGGGTTAAGAAAGTAGTTGAGCATAAGAAGAAAGGTATGAAAGAGAAGTTTGACAAGAAGCTGTCTGACGACTTTCGGGCCAACCTAAAATTGTTCTGGAAACAGGTTAGATTGGCCCGGGGAACGACGGGGGCATCAAAGTTAAACATTATAAAAGGAGAAGATGGAGAAA
Organism: Watsonalla binaria; assembly: GCA_929442735.1. Lineage (NCBI taxonomy): Eukaryota > Metazoa > Arthropoda > Insecta > Lepidoptera > Drepanidae > Watsonalla > Watsonalla binaria. The sequence goes on along the minus strand of OV838939.1, from coordinate 7,955,421 downwards.
TGTTGAGCAATAAAAGGGAAGTTCTGCATCGCTGGAAAAACTACTTTGAAGATCTGTTTGAGTGTGGTGAGGATGGTACTGACAACAACCGAGAGCCGTTACAGACCACCCACTCACAAGATGCAGGGGATGAGATTACGGAAGATGAAATATTGAAAGCGATGAAAAGTATGAAATTGGGTAAGGCTGCAGGGTATGATAGGATTACCGTCGAAATGCTGAGGAGCGGCGAAGGTATTGTGGCAAAACTGCTGTGGCTGCTATTTAATAGATGCTGGCGGTATGGCCAAGTGCCAGATGACTGGTGCAAAGCCGTGATCGTGCCACTCTATAAGGGTAAAGGGTCACACCAGGAATGCAAGAACTACCGTGGCATAAATCTTCTGAGCGTCGTCGGTAAATTATACGCAAAGGTCTTAATTGAAAGAGTAACAAATGAAACAGATGAACGATTGTGGGATGTGCAAGCAGGATTCAGAAGAGGAATGGGGTGCATAGATCAGATCTTCTCCTTAAGGTGCATATCAGAGAAGCACTTGGCGAAAGCCGAAAAAGTGTACTGCGCCTTCGTTGACCTAGAGAAGGCATATGATCGAGTGCCAAGGGATGAACTGTGGTCTACGCTGTCTGCATTTGGGGTTCACGGCCGCTTGGTGCGGGCTTTAGAGTCCCTCTATGTAAACTCTAATGCCTGCATCAGGGTGAATGGGGCGCTCTCAGAATGGTTCCACATCTCGAAGGAAGTCAGACAGGGATGTGTAGCGTCGCCATGGCTTTTTAACCTCAATATGGACAGCTGTTTGACAAATCTGAAAGATATGGAGTGTGGACTTGGAATGAATGAACTACGTGTTAAGTGTCTTCTGTACGCCGACGATCAAGTTTTACTTGCGCCGTCGGCGACGGAGCTGCAGAACATGTTGAATGTGATGAATGAGGCTTTTAAGAAGAAAGGAATGAAAATAAATGTAACTAAGACGAAAGTTATGGTGATAGAAAGAGAGGAAATGATTACGGAATGTAATATTATGATAGAAGGTACGAAAGAAGACAAGTGAATGAATTTTGTGTATTTGGGAAGTGTGTTTGCAAGAGATGGTAAATGCGATAGTGATATTGAAAGGAGAGTGTCTGCGGGAAACAAGGTAAATAGTGCCCTGCACGCCGTGATGAGTGGCCAGTCAATAACAAAAAATGCGCGCCTGGCCATTCATAACGGGGTGCTAGTACCTATTCTGATGTATGGAAGTGAATGTTGGGTTTGGCAGAAGAAACATGAAAGTAGAGTGAATGCAGTGGAAATGCGGTCGTTACGAAGTATGTGTGGGGTCACCATTGTAGATCGTATGAAAAATAGTGTGATAAGAGACAGTTGGAAGTTGAAGAATGATGTGGTGTCCAGAATTGAAAAAAGTATGTTGAGATGGTTTGGACATATCGAAAGGATGAGTGAAAGGCGATTAACGAAAGAAATTTATAGAGCGAATGTGACCGGAAGTGTCGGTAGAGGGCGTCCAAGGAAGAACTACTATGACCAAATTAATAGTATTTTTCAGAAAGGTCAAATTCGGAGCACTCGTAACCGAAGAAAGTGTATGAAGAGATGCATGAATGTGGATGAAGCGAAAGAAGTATGTAAGGATCGTAGCATGTGGCAAACAGTGGTCTCTGCCTACCCCCATGGGATACAGGCGTGAGCATATGTATGTATGTATGTAATCATTATTTATTTTTATGAGCTATGTGAACTTAGCACCCGACTTGAAAAAAACCAAATGTTTTTTTTGCCATCTGGAAGGCTTTCGTATGTAGTTGTTTGTAGTGAAAATTATTTCGTTTGTAGTTGAAAAAAAAAAAGTTATGCCTCATGAAAAAATGGTCAGCACCCGACATTCGAAATTTAAAATTTTAAAACGGCACGTTTGTTGTTTGTAGTACAATTATTTTTGATTGTAGTAAAAAGACAAAAAAGTTATGGGAGAAAAACAAAAAAAAAATTTTATTTTTATATTTCATGATTATGCTCGAAAGTACCTTAAAATCGTTTTTAGTAAGCTAAAACTGGTAGTAAAGTGTCGACGAACATTCCTAGACGTTTGTAGTAACTTTTATGTGCTCCAGTGATGAATCTTATATGTCCGCTGAATCCGATGATGCCTCTTTCACAAGTGCCAATGAAACAGTTTCTTCCCTTGGCTCTGTGCTTAACGATACTTTGTCTCCATATTATAAAAACTTTAATATCTGCCACATAAATGCCCAAAGCATTCAATGAAATCTTTGACACTTTCGATTCTGATTCCGTACACGCTCTGCTAGTGTCAGAGAGCTGGCTCAAACCATCTTTGCCTTCTACTTACTGTCCCATTCGCAACTATGTCCTAATTCGCAATGACCGTACCGGGAAGGGTGGAGGCGATGTTGCAATTTATTTATTTATTTATTTAATTTGGACTTCCAACAAGGAATACATAATTACAAGCTTAGAACTAATTATACAAAAAGATTTCAATATATATGTTTCCTCAATTATAGGAAATCACAGCATGCATTACTTAACATAACGATATTGTTTAAGCTACATTTAAAAATCCAATCTACAATCTGTGGTTCAACTTGACAGTTTAGTAATAATACCATTTTTAAATTCCCTCAGACTGTTATTGAAAAGGTCTATGTCTCCAGATTCAATGGATATGTCATTATATATTTTAGACATTCTTGCAACCGGTGAATGTTTTGCAAGGTTTGTTCGACATCTGGGGATATCGAGGAGGGGTCGGGGATGTCGCGGTACTTTATGTGGTACTTTGATGCTAAACTTAGAAAGCAGGTCTGGACACTCGATACTATTATTAAATAATTTATATAAGAATGTCAGGTCTGAAACAGTGCGACGCAATTCGAGAGAAGTAAGCTTGAAGTGTACAAGTTTTTGATTGTAAGAATTAATTGGATGCCGTACTTTGAATCGGAAGGCTAGTTGACGAATAAGTTTCTTCTGTACCCTCTCGATCTTGTTAATATGTACTTGGTATGTTGGATTCCAGGTTGTACTGCAGTACTCCATCCGACTACGAACATAACTATTATACAATAAAATAGTAGTTGAGGGTTCCCTGAATTCCTTTGACATTCGAAGCACAAATCCAAGAGATCGGTATGCACTCGCAAGTACGTCATCGACATGATCTGTAAAACGTAGGTGGCTGTCGATATTGACTCCCAAGTCGCGGATTAAATTAACTTCTTTTATTATAGTTCCTTCTATATTATATACTGTTTGTATTTTACAGTTCTTCCGAGTGAATTTTATATGATAGCATTTATCGCAATTTAAGTTCATTTTATTTAATACACACCATTCGTTTAAGTTTTCGATGTCAGACTGAAGTAATTGAGAATCATGCTCATTATGTATGATACGGGTAAATTTCAAATCGTCTGCAAATAGGTACGGGGTAGAATATTTTAAGCCATCTGATATATCATTAATAAATACGTTGAAAAATAACGGTCCCAAGTTTGAGCCTTGTGGTACTCCAGAAGAGGCTAGGAATTGGTCGGACTCATCGCCGTCTATCACTACTGAGGATGGTCTGCTGTCCAAATAAGATTTACACCACGTTAATATAATCCCGGTAATTCCAAAAGATTCAAGTTTTCGTGTTAGAATGCTATGGTCAACCTTGTCAAAGGCCTTCGAAAAGTCAGTATAGATTGCGTCCACTTGCTTTCCTTGGTCAACTGCTAATGCTAGATCAGAAATGAATGTCACTAGGTTGGTGCTTGTTGATTTTTTGTTTGTAAATCCATGTTGATTTCTTGATGAAAATGGTTTTACATGGTTATAAAACACGGGGTAGACAAGCGATTCAAAAACCTTTGACAAAGTTGAGAGAATAGAAATAGGTCTGTAATTTGTGATCGTTTCTCTTTTTCCATTCTTGTATATGGGCACACAATTTACTTGAAAAGCCACATCTCTTACAAAATAATATTTAATTCTCCCGCTCCTTACAACTCTTCTGCTGAATACCTGTTCATAGAAGTCAATTTAGGTATAAAACTTCTACTTGGTGTAGTGTACTGCCCACCTAATATTGATTACTTTAATGAAATTCAATCGAAATTGGGAAATCTGCTCCCAGACTACAACAAGGTTCTTTTCATGGGTGATTTCAACACCTGCCTCTTGAAATCTGATTCTAGTTCCTTCAAATTAATCCACTCCTCCAATCTAAACATTTTACCACTCTCCGCGACCCATCACTCCCACTTCAGTAGCTCCCTCCTTGACTTAATTATCACATCCGATTTAGACTTCATTGCTACCCATGGTCAGTTGGACGCACCTGCCTTCTCTCACCACGATCTTTTGTACACTTAATTGCGCATTAAATCGCCTAAACCAAAACCAGTTACGTTGCATCTACGTAGCCTAAGCCGCGTTAATATTAAAGAGCTGTGTAAGGAAGCCAGTTTGATCCCGTGGTCTGCAGTTGAAGATAATATGAGCACCATCGATGACAAGGTCACTTTAATTACATCCAATATCAAAAGTTTATTCGACCGTCATGCCCCAATCCATCCTGTTAAACTAAAGCATAAACCTTCTCCCTGGATCAATGATAAAGCACGTGAAGCTATGATGAAGCGGGATAAGGCTTTTCGACGATATAAACGTGACAGGACGGACGAAAACTGGGCACTTTATAAAACCCTTCGTAATCGTTATGTGGTGTTAGGTGGAGGTATACCTAATACCAACGTTGAGCTCGGCTGAGAGTGTGTATGAGATAGGATGAAGATAGAATGAAAGCGTGAACGAGAAATGAAGAATGTTATTTTTGATTCGAAAGTTTTACTGTGAATCTAATGAACTAATTATAATAATAGGTAACGATTACAAGCAAGCACTAGGTCTAGAATATAGTGTAGCAATATTTAAGTAAGCACAAGCGGCGCGTTAGCGGGCCGGGCGATCACTGTCGCGGCGAGGAGCTCTGCATTCCACAGCGGCCGGTGCGAACTGTTATGAGTCTCAACACAAAAGGCTTTTTAAAAAAACAATTATTAGAGTTAGAGACAGCCGTCTTGGTTGGAGGATGGAAGGAGACTGACTGGACGGGTAGAAATGAATGCGGGAGTGCAAGGGAGAAATGATGAGTGGACAGAAAGAAAGTAGGAGTAAGCATTAAAGGGTACATAGAGCATCTATAACACCTCCCCGGGGTAGACTAAACTTCGGGGGAGAAGTTTCGAAGTTTAGGAATAGAAAGAAGTAGGAAGTCATAAGTTTGATCTAATAGTAGGAGTCAGACTTTCGGGTTTAGGTTGACGTTTTATGATTTTGATAGGAATGACCGGTTCAGGGTTTGAATTTTGGTCTGATGAAGAAGATGGAGAATTTATAGGAATAGAGCGGGAAAACTTGGGAAAGTTACAAGGAAGACGACTGCGTAATTTAATGAACATAAACATTTTAAAAGTACAAAAGATTACAATTATTATAATGATTAAAATTAATACTATTGAGAAATGAGTTTCATATTTAATGAAGTTATGTTGATTGAGAATGCTATCAGTTTTTTCTGTCATTGACTTTAACTTTGATTTTGTATCTAAGGAGAAAATATCTAAGTCGATATTTTGTAAGTTTACATGGGGCTCATTACTTTTTACCTTTTGAAATTTATCTAAGTTACAACAGGAATCATTTATTATACTAAAATCAGAATGAGATACAGTTGCATTTATTTGAATGTTGTTAAATTTAGGTATCAGTTTAGTACTTTTGCAGAAGGCAATACAAGAATTCGGGATGTTTAGAATTCCCGTTCCAAGAATGTTTAACTGTAAAGATTTTTGATTAGGAAATTCTATATATAGCTTATTGCTTTGAGATTGTACATATATCCAATTATTATTATAAAGTTGTTTCCATAAATCTAAATGTCCGTTGATAAAATCGGTCCGACACTGTAAGGGTAAAACACTTATCACTTTAGTGATCAACTCACTTTCACAGCTGGGATTCGCACTAGTAGGGAACACTGTGGTGACGTCACATATGTGGTCGCGGGGGCTAATCGCTCTGCATTCCTTAAGTGAATCGAGAGTACAATATTCAGATTTATCTTTGGTCATTGCGATGTATTTACTACTTGGGATTATAAAACTAAAAGAGTTAGGGTTTACATTGTTATGTGGAGTAGGTAGTGCAATGTTATGATATAAAGTATATTCCTTATGGGAAGCTAGGGGTATTCTTAATATGAATACTATCTTATTATTTAAACTATAACAAATTACATTAGAAATATTCATTAGCAAATGAATATGGCTTAAATCTAAACTTATAGGTAATTTTAAATCTACAGGTAAGTGTCTATAGTTATCGACAAGCTCTTGGTATAACTGCGTGGGTGGTAATACAGCCGGGTGCAAGATGTTTTGACTACTGAACATTATCGCGTTTGTTATGTCTTCCAATTGGAAAGATAAGGTGAGTATCGAGGCTTCTAAACTGTTTAAGATTGAATTAATGTTTGCTTTTGTAATTAGGACATTTGAGATGTTTGTTATGTTTTTTAATTGATATGAGAGGTTGTCGATAGCTTTATTAAGGCTAGCTTCATTAGATCTTATTTTGTATAAGGTGTTATTGAATTTCGATAAAGTAGACGAAGTTATTAATATGTTATCTTTAATTAATGAAGCCAGTTTTTTTTTGATTATCTTGGACACTTTGAATGGCGGTATCGTATTTGATAGCGTCATCCTCATCTAAAGTGCCAAAGATGGTTTTGGATAGGGTACCTATGCCACCTAGCCATGCTGCTTGTTTGGATCTATTGTTATCCAATAGATGAGCTATGGAAGAGTACTCGGACACAATATCGTTGTACCTAATTGTGAGCGGTTCTAGTATGTTATGACATTCTAGACTGCTCGAGGTTTCGATTTCAATTTGGTTACATAAGAAACGTACTGTTCCTAATATAGAATTAATGTTTTGTATATGAGGATTAATGTATGAAATGTCAAATGGAGTTACTATGTTTAAATGGCCAATATTTATTTTGAGTTCGCCAATTTGGTCAAAGTAAATGCCGGGACTTGAAGTGATTTGCTGAATATATTGAGGTTGACCTTCGGCCAGTACGCTGTAAGGAAAAGGAGACATGGTTACCATCTATTATAAGGTTAACTATCCTATGTAAATATAACTAGGTATATTGGCTAAATTAAGTTATTTATTTGTAAAAATAGAAATTGTATAAAATTGTATAGGTAGTAAAATATAAAAATAATGATAAGATATTTTAAGTAGGTACGTCTTGTACCTCTACGTGTTTCACCTGGTCATAATGGTGGTTCACATGACGTCTATTTATTAATAGAGATAAGGTATGGTTGCCATGTACTTTGACAACTTTGTATGGGCCTTTCCATACAGGTGATAAGGCTTTACGCATCCTGAGATGGTTTTTTAATAGGACATAGTCGCCTACTTTGTATACGGCGGGACGAGTACGTGAGTCATAGTAAGTCTTAGAGTTTATTTTGGACCTATGAATGTACTCTAGAGCTTTGTCACGCGCGTGTTTCATGCGGTGTTGTAGCATTTTTACATACTCGGGATATGTTATCGTGGACGTTTCGTTATAGATTGAATCTGGTATAAACGTTTTATGTCCAAACAATAACTCGAATGAGATATAGAGGTTGGTATAATTATTAGTTTTTGGCTTCCTTTGAGGAGGTTTTCATTGTGTTCACTAATTTGAGTGTTGTAAGATTTAGGAGATTTTACGAATTTATTATAGGTTTCGTCGGATGCAGGTAAGGTTTCAGGATTTTCCCAGCTAGTGGAAGGTTGAGGTTCCAACTGTGGGGCAGGACATGGTTGTGTAATAGCAGGATAAGGATCTACGGGAGTAGGAGGATTCAGAGGGATGAAGTCGAAGTCTTTTTCTTCAACAGGGCTGAAATCAACTGTTATCAGCTGTTCCAGATCCTCTTGGGGAATAACTGGAAATGGCAATTCCAGTGGATGTTCGTCGTTAATATCAGGTAAAATGGGATTCACCGGGTATCGAGAGAGAGCGTCAGCGGCTGAGTTCATTTTTCCTTTACGATATTCGATTTCGTACTCGAACTCTTCTAACTTTAAACGCCAACGTTGAAGTTTGCTACTTGGGTCTCTGTGATTGAACAGCCATTTTAATGGTCTGTGATCGGTTATGATTTTGAATTTATGGCCATAGAGATATGGACGGAATGTTTTACAACCGTATAGGATAGCTAACAACTCTTTTTCAGTTGTGCTATAATTGGACTCGCTTTTATTTAAGGTACGCGACGCGAATGCTACCGGGCGGTCTTTACCGACGGGCCCTTGCGATAGTACGGCGCCAACGGCGTAATTTGATGCGTCGCAAGTAAGTATAAACGGCTGTGAGAAATCGGGATAGATAAGCAGTGGAGCGGTTGTTAACGCTTGTTTTAGTGAGTCAAATGCTAACTGTTGTTGATTTTCCCATTTGAAAATAGTATCTTTCTTTAAGAGAGTAGTAAGGGCTTTTGCGGTCTTGGAAAAATCAGGGATGAAACGGCGGTAGTAGGAAACTAGACCTAAGAATGATTTAATATCCTTTGGGGATTGTGGAATTGGAAATTCGGTTACAGATTTTATTTTGTCAGGGTTTGGTTTGACGCCTTGTTCGGTGATTACATGACCTAGGTAACACACCTCGCGTCTTAGGAATTCACATTTGTCGGGTTGTAATTTTAAATTAAATTTTCTTAATCTTTCGAATACGGCGGTCAGATTGGATATTTGGGATTGAAGGTCATAGGAGTAAATTACAATGTCATCTAAATATACGAAACATCGCATCCCTTGTAGGCCTGAAAGTGCTGAGTTCATCAGCCTTTGAAAAGTGGACGGTGCGTTTTTTAAACCAAACGGCATGCGGTTAAATTGAAAATGGCCTTCTGGGACGTTGAATGCGGTTTTCTCTGAATCGGCTTCATTGAGGTTTAATTGGTGGAACCCTGAAGCCAGATCCAGGGTAGTGAAGTATTTGCTATTCCCTAATTGGTCAAGAATTTCCGTTATTTGCGGAATGGGATATGTGTCTCCTACCGTTATGTCATTGAGTTTACGGTAGTCAATAACGACACGCCATTTTTTCTTTCCTGACGCATCGGCCTTTTTGGGGACGACCCATATGGGGGAAGACCAGGGGGATATAGAAGGCTTTATTATGCCTTGTTCGACCATTTGACTTATTTGTTTGCTGACTTCAGCTTTGTGAACCTCCGGAAATCGGTAGGTTTTGGTATGTATTGGGATATCAGAGGATGTTTTTATTTCGTGTTTTAGAGCATGGGTACATGTGAGTCGTTCGCCTGGGAGATGGAAGATATCAGAGTACGAGGAGCAGAGTTCCAGAAGCGCTTTTGCTTCTTCGTCATTTAGATGTGATGTTCTTAATTGATTCAACACTTCACGTGTTCGTTGGATCGAGTTTTTACTTTGAATGGAATGTATAAACTTAGTTTCTTTTCGACAGTCGTTGAATTCGTCGGAATTAGTAGGTAAAAGAGTCAAATTAAGTCGGATTTTAATGATATAGGGGATTCGGAGATATTAATTACTGTGAGGTTAACTCTTTTATTAGGTTTAACACGAACGAGGCAATTTGCGACAAGCAGGTCTTTAGGTATGTTTTGGTCTAGGATGAGGCCTTCCTTAAGTTCGGGATTCGATACTGAACATTCAATGATAGTTTCAGTTCGTGGCGGTATTAGGTATGCGGGATCGTGAAAATGTAATTTCAGGGCGTTTTTTCCAAAATGTAATAAATTACTAGTGTAATCGATGTTGCAACTTAATGCATTGAGCATATCGGAACCAATGATACTGTGGTGTTGTGGTAGGTGGTGCGACGAAATATATAATATTAGGTACTGTACCAGTAAAAGTCCGGACGGTGTGGAACAGGAGAAGTTTATTTTACGGCACACACAGATACACACAATCACGTCGGGGTCACCAGTGTGGTGTTGTGGTAGGTGGTGCGACGAAATATATAATATTAGGTACTGTACCAGTAAAAGTCCGGACGGTGTGGAACAGGAGAAGTTTATTTTACGGCACACACAGATACACACAATCACGTTATATAGAAGGAGTACAGAATAGATGAAAGTTAAGCAGATAGAGAAAGCACAGCACAAGAGAGTCAAGCTTATAGTTAACACAAACAGTTATAAAGCGTAACGTAATAATGTAAACAAAGGCCAAATAATTGAGCGCAAGCGACACGGGTACTGCGTAGAGAGGCTTGTGGCCGACTGGACTCGAGTAAAAACGAATCGTAGCGATGTTGCGCCGGCGCAGGAATGCGGGCAAAAAATTGTCGGCCCGCTACCGCGGTGCGTTTCCATGGTACGTTGTGTTGTGGATAGTTTGTATATTAATTATAATATGTATGTGTAAATATTATGTATAAGTGGGAGAAGCCCACATCGTATGGTAGGTGTATTTTATCAATTACATGGAATTTATGTGATACACTTGATTTAGGGAGTTTGAACTTTAGTTGGAAATGACCTCGAGTTTGTATAGAGTCTTCAGATGAGTCGATGCCTTTTAATTGGATAGTTTCCTTAGTGAGCTTAGGATGTTTTTCCATGCATGCATATTTAAGTAGGCTTACAGAGGATCCAGAGTCTACAAGCAAGGATAATGGGATATCAGATACAGAGGATTCAACGAGGACATGAGGTAATAGCATGATTGCAGGATTATTCGTTATTTCGAATACATTGGATTTAGAAGGTATTGGCAGTTCGTTCTGCGCGGATACAGAGGGTTTTTGCAAACCAGGATTATTCCGTGGTCGCAAGGATTCAGTGGATTTTTGCAAACCAGGGTTATTCCGTGGTCGCAAGGATTCAGTGGATTTTTGCAAACCAGGGTTATTCCGTGGTCGCAAGGATTCAGTGGAATTTTGCAATCCAGGGTTATTCCGTGGTTGCAAGGATACAGTGAAATTTTGCAATCCAGGGTTATTCCGTGGTTGCAAGGATACAGTGAAATTTCGCTGGCCATCATGTAGCGATGGTTGCGAGGTATTGTCATTTTTTAAAGAATGACCTCCATGTAACGGGGTCGATTCGGACTTAGTAATTTCAGTAGAGGTATCGATTTTTAATTTGTGAGGTCCCGTACGATACCGGGACGAGACGGTTACTCGTTTTTTGTGTCGGTATCGACGGTATCGTATCCCTCTACTGATTCGACGGGATCGTTTTCAGGGGCGTCGGATACGTAATGTACTCGTTGGGGGCCCCTTGATTGGTTAGAGTCGAAGCTGTTGAAGCGATTATTATTATATTCGCGCTTGCGACATTGTTCCAGGGTATGTCCTGGGGCTTTGCAGTATCTGCATATCGGAGCAGAAGAGCTAGGACTGTTATGAGCGGGACGATTGGGATTGGAATAGCTTTTATTTAAGAAGGGTTGTTGATTACGACGGAACTGGGTATTTGGTTTTGAGGTATTAGGTCTGTCAGGTCGATTGTTAGGCGGGCTCTGTTTATATAAGAATTGTTGGATTTTTTCCTCTGAATTAGCAATGTTAATGGCGTCATTAAGTGATTTGGGTGATTTGCACCTAACAATATTAGAAATACGGGTTATTAAACCCATTTGAAAATGATGGAGGGCTAATTCCTCCATCGCAGCGGTACGACCCACCATTTCACGGTTTTTATGCCCGTGGGATATAGAAATCTCAGTCAAGAGTTGTGATAAGCATGTCTCTATTCTTAATGCGTATTGGCTAACAGGCTCATTAGGCAGTTGCTTACAGTCTTGGAGATCTGTAAGTAAGTGGGCGTAGTGTTTCCGCTCACTGAATTGAGTTTTCAGGAAATCTTTTAACTGTGGCCAATTTGAGAATTCTTTGATAGAGCAGGCTGTTTGCGCCTTACCTTGCAGTTGGCAAAGGATATATTTGAATAAGACATCTTATTGCCCTTCTGATGCTAAATCATAGGCATTGCTACAGTTAACCAGGAATGCGTTCAAGGTTTCCCTACAGCCATCGTATGGTTTAATGAATTTTAATAATGTGGAAAGATCCATCACTAATTTATTGGTATTGGCTGCTATTTTTTTCTTAGAGAGGGACCTAGTAGTAGGTCCCGGGGGAAGGAAACAACCATCGTCTTCCGTGTCAGTAACGGAGATTTCCGGCTTGTCCATTTTGGATGTCGGGCTTTGAGCTCGGCTTTCCGACATTTTATCGATTTAGTACAGTTAAACACACGAAACAACCGAATAGTATAGACGGAGCACACACAGAATTAACACAAAAATAGCACAGAACACACAAAAAATAGTAGCACAGTAAAAGAATTTGTAAAATAAAGGATTCTTTGTAAAATTATATTATTGTAAAGTTCTAAACAGATACACGAACAAAAATTAAAAGATTTGAGAAAGCAGTAACTTTTTTTAGGTTGAATCGCAATGACCAAATACAAGAATGAAATCACTTACTGGAATACGGACAGAGTGATAACGAGGGATATCATTTCCCTGAATGGACCACCTCTCGGATCTCGCCTTGCAGGATTTAGAGCGACGGGTCGTCGCGTCGATGCGTAGTCGCGTCGGAGGAAATTGTAGGGCTCAGCGGGAACTAGCAGGACTCGGCGGAAATTGCAGAACTCGGCGGGACTAGCAGGACTCAGCGGAACAAGCAGGACTCGGCGAATGACGGATGTCTCGTGGGGCCTCAGGTATACCGGTCACAGCACAGGTTTGCGCGTGACAGTGGGTAACCGGGCCTTGACGGACTTGAAGAAGAAGAGGCCTAAGGGGCCGTAACTCGGTGCACTATACGAGCTTTTACCTCACGTATGCACTATTGGAGTCGGCACTTACACTTAGGTAACACTTTAGATAGGAATTCGCGTGGTACTAGGAGACGAACCGGGGACTTCTTTCAAAATCCCTTTACGCTGCCACCAAATGTTATGAGTCTCAACACAAAAGGCTTTTTAAAAAAACAATTATTAGAGTTAGAGACAGCCGTCTTGGTTGGAGGATGGAAGGAGACTGACTGGACGGGTAGAAATGAATGCGGGAGTGCAAGGGAGAAATGATGAGTGGACAGAAAGAAAGTAGGAGTAAGCATTAAAGGGTACATAGAGCATCTATAACAGAACGCAGGAACAATAGATCGTATGATCTTAGTGTGTGGTGCAATATTCATAAGCGGCTGTTGCTCGCTGCGCTTGAGGTGCAAGTAAATATCATGCTACATATTCCCCCTGGCCAGACCGTAACTACGGTCGATAAAATTCTGTAAATTTGACTCGTCGTCCACTTCGGGTCCTTTTTTCTTCGTTGATCACAGCTGGGGTAGTAGTAATAGTGGTAGTGCTTGGTTCTATTTCTGGAACTGTTGCTTCCTTCATAACATAGGCGGGTTTCAATCTGTCAATTGAGACGGTATTGGGCTTGCCTCTTACATCGATGATGAAGAACTTCGGGTTCCTCTGGATGACTTTGAAGGGTCCAGCGTAAGCTGTTTCAAGAGAACGACGAATATGGTCTCGCCGAAGAAACACATGTGAAGAGGAATGTAAGTCACGGGGAATGTGAAATGGCGAAGTAGTGTGCCAAGAAGTTGGTCTAGGAGTTAGTTTCGTCATGTAATGTACTTGAAATCTTGTCCGTATATTGCCAGGAAGGGGAAAGGTGGCGTTAGTATTTCAAAATTATTATTTGGGACTATGGATAATTTATACATATCATATACTTGGGCAACGGGAAACTTAAATACTATAATAATTTCATTATCCACGTAGTATGATCCTACTTGGATAATGTTATAATACTCTCTAATATCTAGATCTATTATTTTATCCTTACCATATAAGTGTTGCAATTTACTAATTAAATCTTTAATTGAATTTATTTTTAATACCGAATGGTGCATGGTGGAAGTTCTAATGAAAGCCAGTACGTTTTCTAATCTGTATAACTCTTGAGAAATATAATCTACATTATCTTCTAAAATTATAAATACCTGCGCAAGGTGCGCTTACTTAACCATATCATTATCTCTAGTTGATTCGCTTTGAATAATTTTATTCATAAAATGTTCTATTTTATTCTGATTTTCAACTACTGTATCCAGTATTTTGGAGTAATGAGCCATCCAGTCTTTTGTAATACTAACATGGCTATTATACTCACTTATTACCTTTTTTTCACCTGTAGATCTTTTATGGCTTGATTATACCGTAAGGCGTCAGTATAATCAAGGTTGCCAGTAATGCTTTTCACTACAGACCCGAGACCATCTACAAGACCTCTCTTGACGCGGTTTAATTGAAAAGATTCTAACTGGTCAGACACACTTTGAAGCTTATTCTGTAGGTAATTCATATGTGGCTCGAATAAAAATGAAGTTTTGTCATGAATTTCAGGGCTAGCATTGCGTAGTTGCTCCGTGATTAGATACAATTTAGTTTGTAATTCTTGAAGATTCACGGCTTGTACAAATGAATGATAATGCGATACTATGCGTGTAGGGCCTAGTTTAAAGGGAAGTATGCCAGGGTCGTTTCCAAGGTTTTCAAGTATTATCTCTTGCGACAGAGCTGGGCCCAGGAGTAGGTGAATCACGAGGAGTGTCCTGCAACAAATTTGCAGTTTTAGGTACTCTCTTTAATCTAGACTTAGCAACAGGCCCGCGTTTCTTTCTAGTGTAAATATGAATCGGAAGATCCGCCATTACTTTATCATGAGTAAAACGTGGAGCTAGTTTCCTTCGCGAAGCTAGTGGATTTCTGACAAAGATTTGTTGATCTGGGGAATATTCTGCTTCTGCTTCGCGATTTGTATTACGATTGTTGGTTATTTCAGTTCGTTGAGAGATGCCTGCTTCATGAATTAAGTTATAAGTTATACTCATGCGATTTTTATGATCTGTTATGTACTGTTGCAAAAGATGGGAAGAAAGATCTACGTCAAAGGGATCACGAGGATCAAAATGCCCCGTGACTACCTCTATCGGTTTGCATCGCGTGAAGCTATGAATGGAATGATTATAGGCCAGAAGGGCGTATTGCATTAAGTTGATAGTCGGTTCATTATTGCGCTCGAGTTCATTAGGGGTATGTGGTGCAATTTTGTGGTGCTGTATTTTGTGCAACTTTACAAATTCTGCAAATAACTGATTTGTAAATTCTGGGCTATTATCGGAAACTAGAGTTACTGGAATACCATGATGAGTGGAGAATTTAAGTAAAGCTTGAACTACGCTCACGGCAGTGCCATCTCTTAGATAGTAAGCTTGAGCATATTTAGAAAAAGCGTCAACTATTGTCAGAAATTTTTCACTCTCGATGGTTAGCAAATCTATGTGAACTAATTCAAATGGCTTACTAGCAGGTGGAACAATGCGGAATTGTTGCCTGACTGGATTGCGGTCATACTTAGCTTGACCACAAATTGTGCAATCGTTAACAAATTTTGTTATGTGCTCTCGCATTTTAGGCCAATAGTATTTGCGAGACAAAGCCAAGTAGCACTCATTTATACCCCGATGGTTAGTCTTACCATCGTGATATTAGCTTATGATTTCCTGCTGTCGTAAGTATTCTCTAACATTATCTAGTTCGCTTTTAGCCAATGTAAGATTCATTGCCGAATTTTTAAACGTGGTTTGTATAATTGGTACTATGGAACTCATAGCAGTTAGTGGATTGATTAACAAGCCGGTCTTTATTTTAGGGTTAACGAATTCCTTTATAGCATTAATGACGTCTTCCTTAACATTGGATTCACATACCTGAACTACAGTACGTGTATGTGTGTCGAATGGTTTGGTAGCAACTGGCCTTCCTTTGATGTCACCTACTACTGTAATAATCATCTGTCTGGTGAATTTATTAAGAGGATGATCTGTGATCGGAATTTCCAGAATGGGGCTCTCAGCATCAGTATGAGCTGTCATGTCTCTGGAACCGTCAAAACTTTCCGTTGCTGTCAAGGTTCTAGGATCATCGGGGTCTTCTTCTGAAAGGTTAACTACAATTGAAGTTGTGGTTTCATTATTTATTTCAACGCGTGATAGGGCGTCTGCATTAGTGTTGCATTTACCCTGCTTATAAATTACTGTATAGTCGTACTCTGACAATTTTAAGATTCTATGCATGCAGCTCAAATGTAGATTTGACGCTGTCCACCAGGGGGGTCGCGGTGACAGGGTGGACGGTGCACGAGGCTGTCAGCCTGAGCGACCATCAACTAATATCCTTCGGCTTGGACTTGGGTCCACGTCGTGGAACGGGAGTTGGTGCGGAGGAGACGGTTACTTTCCGCGAGAAAGGAGTGGATTGGTGCCACTTCAGAGCGACGCTACACGCGCGCATTGGCAAGCTGAGATTCCACAGGTCAGCGGACGAGGTGTGCTCGCAGCTCACCGCCATGATCACCGAGGCGGCGAGCGAGTGCCTGGGGGTGCGGAAGGAGAGGGACTCGGGCGGGTACGAATGGTGGCCCCCCGGGCTGGATCGGTTGCGCCGCGGGGTCGGGAAGGCTCGACGCGCGTGGAACAAGTCCCGTCGGGAGCTTGCGACGGCGGAGGGTGATCCGTCTCTGCGTGCAGACCTCGCCGCCGCTAGAATCAGATATAAGCAGGCAATGAGGGACGCGGAGGCGGATCACTTTAAGAGGACCGCCGTAGCCGGAAATGCTGACCCATGGGGGAGGGCGTACCGGATCGCATCCGGTCGGGTGCGCCCGCCTCGGAACATACTCCACGGCGTCGAGCTCGCCGGCAGTCCGTCAACCGACGCGGGGGACACCATGTCGTACCTCCTCCGATCTCTCTGCCCCGATGACGACCCTTCGGCCGACACGGGGTACCATCGGCGGGTGCGACTTCTGGCGGCTATCGCACCGCACGGGGCGACGTCGGCTCTACCGACCCGCGACATGCTCGGAAGCGTGGTGGCCGGCCTGCCAAACATAGCTCCGGGCCTCGACGGACTCACATCGAGGATCGTGAAGCAGGCGTGGGCAGCTATCCCTGATGAGATGCTGCGGGCGTACTCGATATGTGTCAGCGAGGGCACTTTTCCGGAGGTGTGGAAGGTGGGTCGACTAGTCGTGCTGCCGAAGGGCAACGACAAGTCTCTTTCGGATCCCAAGGCCTACCGCCCGATAACCCTATTGTCAGTTCTCGGTAAGGTCTTGGAACACAGACCACAGGACTCGCCGGTCGGGAACGAAACCGGAAACGAGCCAAGATCGGGGAGGATGTCGTTGCCATTTGGCAAGAGCGATGGGACCACAGCGGCGACGGGCGAGAATCATACCGATTCTTTCCCGTGGTCGCTGTGCGACTCAAACGTGGATGGGTAGAGCCGGATTATGTCACCTCGCAGATGATCACCGGCCACGGGTGCTTCCGCGCCCGCTTGCACAAGCTCGCGTTGAGCGAGTTGCCAGTCTGCCCCTGTGGCAGCTCAGCCGAGACCAAGGACCATGTCCTCTGGGAATGCGCGCTGTACCAGAGCGAGAGGCCCATCTGCTTCGACGACCTGACCTCGTCGAAGGGGAATTGGCTCCTCTTCACCGCTTTTGCCCACTCGTGGCACACTAAGCGGAAGCTGCTTGATTGACGTGCACAGACGTCATCGTCGATCGTCCAGACTCTCAGGTCTGCGTGCGGCACCGAAGTACCTTCGTGTGCAGGTTTCGTCCAGCCCCAGGAGGGGGAGAATGGAAAAGAAAAGGGACTAAAAATATTTGTCGTTTCATCTCGGAGGACCGGTTTAGCGTGATTACGCTCCGCAACACCGGTTCTGCGAGTTGATACAACGTTTCGCTCTTGACGCCGAAAGGCATAAAAGAGCATGGGAGGAGGCGGGTTCAGTCCTTCGCGCAGTGGTCGGTTGCACTGGCGGTGGTGGCGGAGCCATATCGCGTCGTCCCAAACCATCCTCGCTGGTTTGGTGACGACATGGACTCCGTCGCCATATACTGGGGTGGCGGTAGCGGCGACCCTCCCTGCTCCCTCATTGAGAGGGGGCTGGGATACGTCGCCGTGAGCTGGGGCCGCATAGTCGTTGTGGGCTGCTATGTCTCCCCCATCTGTACCCTCGCCGTCTACGAGGTGTACCTGGACGGGGTGGCCAACTGCATTCGCAGATGTCTGCCTCGTCCCGTGCTCGTCCTGGGCGACTTCAACGCTCACTCTCGTGAGTGGGGGAGCGCACGGGATGACCCAAAGGGGGAGACAGTGCTGGAATGGGCGGCGGCGCTGGACCTCCGGTTGCTTAACCGGGGGTCCGTCAGCACCTGCGTGCGCTGGCAGGGGGAGTCGATCGTGGACCTTTCATGGGCGACTCCCCAGTCAGCGCGCATGGTGACGGGGTGGAGAGTGGCGGAAGAGATGGTCACATTATCCGACCATCGCTACATAGCGATGGATGTGGCCATCCGCCCTCCCCGCCTCGACAGCCGCCGCCGTAGCAGCCCGCCGCGACGATGGTCTCTCAAGCGGCTGGACAGAGATCGTCTCTGCGCCGCAGCCATCGTCGCGGCCTGGCCTGAGGGCCCAGAGGAAGGGATCCTGCCCGATCCTGAGAGAGAAGCCGCCTGGTTCCGGGACACGATGACGTCCATATGTGACGCGTCGATGCCCCGGACCAGACCTGCCAAGCCCCGGGCCGTGTACTGGTGGTCGGAGAGCATCGCGGAGCTGCGCGAGATATGCCTCCGCGCCCGACGCCAGTACACGCGTGCCCGGAGAAGAAGGCGAGCCACAGCCGAAGAGTTGGGTGGAGCCTACGTGGCATACCGAGGCGCCACGAAGGCGCTGCAGGCAGCCATTGCCAGCGCCATGGCTCGGTCGTGGGACGAGCTCATCGGGGGACTGGAGAGGGATCCATGGGGCCGCCCGTACAAGATGGTACTGGCCAAGCTGCGCCCGTGGGTCCCTCCGTTGACGGAAACTCTGGACCCGGCATTCGTGGAGAGGGTAGTCGATACCCTCTTCCCCAGGGTCCAGAGCAGTCCCGCGCCCCCCTCTCCTTCGGAACCGACCATCTGGTCCGAGGAGATGGGGGTGACGACCGATGAGCTGGACCGAGCCGTGAGGCGCCTCGGAGCCCGAAACACGGCACCAGGCCCCGACGGAATTCCTGGTCGGGCCTGGGTGTTGGCTCTACCCAACGGACTTGGGGACAGGCTGCGGCGGCTGTTCAACGACTGCCTACGCTGCGGCGTGTTCCCCAGTGGCTGGAAAGTGGCTGGGTTGGTTCTCCTCCATAAGGATGGAAGACCCGCGGACTCTTCCTCCGCGTATCGTCCTCTCTGCCTACTAGAGGAGGCGGGTAAGCTGCTCGAAAGAGTGTTGGCTGACCGCCTTAGTACGCACCTGACGAGCGTCGGGCCGGACCTGTCGGAAGACCAATTTGGCTTCCGACGCGCGCGGTCGACAGTGGACGCGATCATACGCGTCCGAACACTGTCGACGCAGGCTGTATCCCGGGGCGGAGTGGCGTTGGCTGTCAGTCTTGACATAGTCAACGCCTTCAACAGCCTGCCCTGGGAAGCAATATGGGGGGCCCTGGTGTACCACCGCGTGCCCCCCTACCTGCAGCGCGTGGTCCGTGCCTACTTGCACGACAGGTGCGTGAAATATGTGGGCGGAGATGGACGACTCCACCGGAGGGAGGTGTACTGCGGGGTCCCACAGGGATCGGTCCTAGGGCCACTCCTGTGGAACCTCGCGTACGATGCGGTCCTGCGGGTCGACCGCCCCGACGGCGTTAGCGTCGTCTGCTATGCGGACGACACGCTGGTGCTAGCCGTCGGGGCGACATTCGAGGAGACCAACCGGCTCGCCGAGCTTGGCGTGGCATGCGTCGTGGAGAAAATCCACGAGCTGCCTTCGGGTAGCGCCGGAGAAGACCGAGGTACTGTGGTTCCACAAACTCCCGAGGGGAAGGGAACCACCCAGCTCGTCGGTTCGCGTAGGTGACGTGGACGGTACTTGAAGTACCTAGGTCTCACCCTGGACGGTCGCTGGGGCTTCGAGGAGCACTTCAGCCGCATGGTCCCCCGGATCAAGAGGGTAGCGGGTGCATTGCACAGACTGCTGCCCAATCTCGGGGGGCCGAGTGAAGGAGTCCGCCGCCTCTATGCGGGGGTCGTAGTCTCCTTCTGCGAGACGGTAATGTCCCAGAAGGAGACCTTCGAGCGGGATCGGGAGAGAGCCGATCCCTCTCGGAGACGACGGCGACGGCGGGGCAGAGGCAACGCACGCCCCGGTCCGTCCACCCAATAGCCAGGGTCTAAGAATATGGCTATGGTATCCCCTGCTTGTCGTAAGAGGCGACTAAAAGGGGGCCGGAGGGCCTGCTGGCGGTGGTCGGGGTGGGAGCTTTGACCACCGGCGCGGACCCGGGAAGGTGGCAGCGCGATGTGGCTCGCGCTGCCTTGCACAGCGAGGTCTCCAGGGGCGGCGTCACAGCTGCCCCGGGGATGTCCCCCGGCAAAGTGTGGGGGGACACCGGTGCGTTCTATCAGAGTACCCGGAGTCCCCCCTGAGCACTGAGGATGGCCACCGGGGGGGTTTTAAAGGGGTGCAGATGCGGATGGGGGCTTGGTGCTCCTGGGGGTGTCCCCCAGGTAGGGGCGCTTGTCGCCCCTGTTGGGGTTGTCCTCCCCGTTGGAGCTGGTGAGGCGGCGGCGGGAGGCGGTGGTGGTGGTGGTGGTGGTCGGAGTGGCAGGGGGTGCCAGCTCCTTCCTGACATCGCCCTTCCGCGCCTCAAAATACGGGGTCAGGTACCGGAAGAGTTCCTCCGATATCTCCCCACTCTGCCGGAGCCGGACGACTGTCATGGCATCCGAGACAGTGTGGGGACCGGAGGGGTTCCGTGAGGCACCCGGCCCAGCATCCGAGGCGGGGAGGGCGGTTGGTGGCACCGGCGCTGAGGTGCGCTTCGGTGCTGGTGGGGCCGGCATGTAAAATCACTGCTGGTACCCTCGTCGTCGCTGGTGTCCTCTTGGTGACGGTACGAGGCAGAGGGATACCTGAGCGGCGAGGTGGGCTCGGTATTGTTGGTGCAGGTGGGGTGCGATGCTCTCCGACCACCAGTACACGGCCCGGGGCTTGGCAGGTCTGGTCCGGGGCATCGACGCGTCACATATGGACGTCATCGTGTCCCGGAACCAGGCGGCTTCCCTTTCAGGATCGGGCAGGATCCCTTCTTCTTGGCGCTCAGGCCAGGCCGCGACGATGGCTGCGGCGCAGAGACGATCTCTGTCGAGCCGCTTGCCAGATGGTGGCAGAGGCTTTGTGACAAAGTGGCTCACACCGCTCATAGGACGCGGATAGTTATTAGAGGTCGATGGCTGTGGTTGTGGCCTAGGGGGTAGCCTAAATACATTGCTCTGTGGGTTATAATTTAGTGGCGGAGCTCGGAATATTTGTTGGGTCCGGCTAGGGCCATGGAACTGAGACATTAGGGTAGGCCTCCAACCTTAGTAAGGCTGGTGGTTTATGAATTGTCGCGACGGACCCGGCATATTAATATTATTCTGTAATCTTGGCACACTGAAATTTTGATGATCGACGGGTTTTGACATGTGAAATTTATTCAAGGGCAAATTAAATGTACTCACAGGTGGTTGAGGTTGCCAATCTTTCTTTGAGGGTCCACCCTCGTTGCGCTGCTGTATGTAGAGGGTGTTAAGCTCCTCCTGTACGAAACACCATGCTTTCCGGACGCATACAACGTATTCTAGACCCTAGTGGGTCTTTGAGACCTCGCAAGTAGCACTGAAGTGTTAGTTTTTGATAAAGGGACCGCTTCGCTTCTACAGTGGTCTGAACAGGTTCATGTAAAGTAATGTACGTCATTATAGTACTAAACAAGCTCTGACACCGCTCATAAAATTCCTGTGGGCTACTAGAGCCTTGAGTCTGTAAGGGAAGGTATACAGCGCGGTTTCATCGCGATGGTCGGCGAAATTATTTATTTTCGAATTTTCGAATCCCGATCCAGTTCTCTGGAATACCATTTGAGTTAATCAATCTAGCCGCAGATCCCGTCACTTTATTTAATATCCCATTCAATAACGCTAAGTTAGATAATTCGTGACCTTCTCCCACCTTAAAATGTGTTATCACTAATTGATCGCACAGATTTATGAATCTGGTTAATATATGTGGATTACCATCGAATTCTGGCAATAATCGGAGGGATTTGTATATGGTATCAATCGAGTCATTAGCCATGATTTCTAAAATATCTGAATTTTCTAGACTATCTAAACCCGATAAATTCCTATGCTTATCTATACACGCGTGCCTATTAATATTACTACTACTCCTATAACTAGCACTCATAAACTCGCGTGGGTGGAAAATCTTTGAGCTTTATATTAACACTGCAACACAAAAGAATATCCCTATCTTATCGTTTTAATTTTAATTTTAGTATATAATATGTATATAATATCGCACATATAACGTGGACGTATAAAGGATAATGAAATGCTAGGAACTAGGAATAGCAAATACTTGAAGATTCAAGGTACTCACTGCATTTTGGTATCTTTGATGATCAAGGTCCAGATCACCTCGGCTTCCTCCCGTTCTGTATACTCGATTTCGGCTTGAAAACCGGCAGCCACGCGGGCCTCGGACCGATTTTTGGTCGGAGATCTTGACACGACGCGGCTTTCGAGTATCCTGCCGACTGCGCCAATTAAGCGGGTGGCGGCCGGAGGTCTCAAAAAAAACCAAAATGCTTTAACTAATTTAATTAAAGAATAAAAATTACAATAAGACTTATATTCTAACTTAAACGTGAGACCGACTCGAACCGAGTCGTGGGTGAACACGGAGTGACGCAGGTTCCCACGGAACGTGGAATCGTCCAAGGAGCTGCGTCAGCGCCTCAGGTTTCTACCGCTGCCCGTTGTTGCTGTGGTGAGTCGGGCTTGCATAGTCAGCAATATCCTTATATTAGGGGTGCGTAACACACCTTTGTACTTTTGTGCATAAAGTGTAAATAAATAAATTCCACAAGCCCCTTCAAAATGTGTATAAAAATATATAATAAACTACCTCAATATATAAGAGAGTAATATAATGTAAATAGATACAACAAAAAAGTTAAGCAACTATTAATAAATAAAAGCTACTATACTGTACAGGATTATTTAGAGGATACATTTAAGTAAATTTAGATGATACGTTTAAGTAAATGTTTAATACAAGTATTGGTAATTACTTACTACTAATAGGTTTAGTTTCAATATAATAACAATGTAAAAATAAGTTAAGTATTTAATGTTATGTTGTAACTAAATAATATGTAAAGAAGTAATTAATATTAAATATAGTAAGTAGATAATATAAAGAAGGACATATAGTATAGGATCTCAACTTTTTATATTGTATTATAACAGATAACGCAGTGTGCGTTGTCTGTTGTAATATAGTGACGTGGAAAAGGGAATCGCTCGACTTAAACTCGGTGGTGCGGTCGGTCCGGATAGCATTCCGGCCTTCATCCTCAAGGGATGTAGGAGAGCCCTAGCAGTACCGGTTTGTCATATATTCAATATGGCTCTTCGGTCTAGTGTGTACCCACAGCAATTCAAACTATCCCGGGTTACCCCTATTCCAAAAACTGGTGACAGATCGTCAGTCACTCTGCACAGTCGTCGTCGATACGTCGTACGAGTCACTAGTCACTAGTGTGCAAATATATTAGTTATTTAACTCCTGTCAGGAACTCTCAAGTGGTGCCCGCAAATTTATTTAAATTAGAATAAAATAAAGCAATTATGTTTTCTTGTCCCAGTTGCAATTCACCGTTTACGGATGGTACCCACTGTGGTATGTGTGGTCGCCACTTTGATTTCAATTGCTCAGGTATTACAGAACATGGATACCGAAGACTTGGAGACCGTAAAGCAACTTGGCGCTGTCCAGATTGTAAGTCCAAATCACTATCACCTAACATCCCTGGAGCGTGCGCTAGCCCTACGATCTCTCTAGAGGGACAATATGGACAGCTTATGAAGATAACCACAATGTTAGGGCCTATACCACAACTAGTTGAAGATGTGAAATTTATAAAATCTGAGATTGAAAATCTCCAAGCTTCGTTGTCTATGACACGATTAATAAGTTTTCTGAAAAAGTTGAATCTTTGGATTTAAGGATCGAGACTGTAGAAGGTAAAATCCATGAAATACCTGCAATCCAGTGTGAGGTTACAGGAATCTCCGAAGACCTGCTGGAGAGGAAACAGTGGTCTAGAGTCAATAATGCAGAAGTCGTCGGGATTCCCCAAAAGCAGAATGAAAACCTCTTTGATGTTGCAGAGAAAATAGGAGTTGCTGTTGGATACCCAATCGTAAAAAACCAGATTAATTACATAGCGAGGATACCTACGCGTCAACCTAGTAAGCATAAGCCAATTATAATATCCTTCCACTGCCGTTATGTTAAAGAAGACTTCATAGCTGCGTGTCGAAAGGATAAATCTATTAATATAAGTGCATTGGGCTTCTCCGGGGACTCAAAGTTTTATGTAAATGATCATCTTACTGTTTCCAATAAAAATCTACTCTCCAAAGCTAAAGGCCTAGGTAAGGATAAACAATTGTTAGCAAATACACCCACCAATGGCCCCGGCACAAGCAGAATGCCATAAATACGAGCGTTTATGGCGGCTTGGGCTCACCAGACTCGCGCTCCGACCTCCACCCCGTACGGACGTCTCGAAGCGCTCTCCTGCCGCGCTCCGCCGCTGCCCGCTGTCCTGTCGCCGCTCGCTGCTACCTGCGCATCGAACCTTTCGCCGAACTTGCCTTTTTCATTCCACTATGTCGTCTCACAGCCCCTGTAGGGGAGCTGGGGAAACCGTTTCGGGGCTTTTGGCCCCCTGACGGTGGTGTCGATCGCCGCGCGGTGATCCGCGCGGGGCGTTGGGTTGGTGCGCCTGCACCCGGAGGGGGCGGCCGAGCAGGCGGCGACTATGTGTTCTCACGGTGTCGCGTGGACGTCGTCGTCTTAGGAGTCGTCGTGTGCGCGAAGGAGCTCGCGCGCGTAGGGCCGGCCTTCCGGTGGTCGCGCGTGCAGAGGCGCGAGGTCACGCAGGTGCGGGTGCTGCGACCGGTCTGCCCGCGCTAACATGTTGGAGGCCAGGCGGCGGATGAAGTCGCCCAGGCTCTCGACCTTGAGGTCCCGTGCGATCGTCGCGTTCTTCACGTACCGAGGCGCGCCCATGATGGTACGCAGGGCGGCGGACTGTTGACGTGGTCTTGGCTGTCTCGCTCGCCAAGGCGTACCAGGCGGGCGCTGCGTACGTGAGGCGAGACCGCACGTAGGCCTTATAGACCCCCAGTTTGGTCCTGAGGGGGAGGCGCCTTCCATGGTGTTGGGAAGTGGCCCAGGCGCAGGATACCGTTGAACAGGCGCGTCACCGCCGCCAGAGCTCGGGGCGGGAGGTGACGCAGCGCTGTGTTGGTGAAGCCGTCTGCGCCTGGGGCTTTCTTGAGGGGGCTGCGGAGTATGGTCTTGCGTATCAGCCCGGGAGAGAAGACGATTGGGTCCTCTTCTTTAGCTACCGGCTGTGCGAAGTACTCTCGAAGGTGTTGCTCGACTGCTGCAATGTGGTCCAGTTGGTCGGTGAGGTTGGGCCGGAACTGACGCTCCAGGGATTGGGCGAAGATGTTGGCACGGTCTGCTGCTCGACACCTCGGGGTTCCGTCTTCGGCCAGCAATGGTCGCACCGGTTCAGAAACGCCGGCAACTCTGCGGCACAGGCGGTGCACGCTACTCCAGCCTTCCTCACTCACAGACTGGATGTGACGTTCCCAATTCTCGGCGGCCTGGGCGGAGAGCGCCTTCTTGACCCTCTACGAGATCGTGTTGAGCTGGCCCTTGAGTGTGGGGCAGCGCGTTTGCTGCCACTGCCTCCGAAGGCGCCTTTTTGTCCCAGGCTTCAATCTTGACCCCGGGCATGCATGCCCGGGGTGGTGATGGCGGTGCGCTGCAGCTGCGCAAAGAAAATGCAGCCTGGGCGTCCCTGACGTGCGCGGATCTGGCGCACGTATTCCGGCTCAAAGCCCAGGCTGCGTAGGTCCTCCTGTATTTCTTCGGGAAGAGTGTCGGCGGGTAGGCCCCGGATGGCCACCTTTAAACTTTTCGTTGTCACCAGTGAAGGCTTCAACTGTCAATGTCAGCGAGTCACAATATGGAGACGGGTTCCACTGGCAGATGACAGCTGTCAGCTGTCAACTCCAACGTCACCCGCTTACCTTGCGTCTCGCTCCTTTCCCAATATGGCGCCGATGCCTTATGACACCTTCCTCAGAAGAGACAGAGAGGGTCCGATGTCACCCACACGCGTACAACCGAGCGGCACTGTGCGTCCCGCTCTCGTCTCAAGATGGCCGCCGCCTCTTATGGCCGTTGCCCCTTGCGAGAACGAGAGGGACCGAAACACAGAGCCGACCAATCACAACGCACTTTAATAATAATGAGAGATAAAAAAAAAAGGTAAATATTTACTGCGGAGCCGCACACGTCCGTACGAGCGAGGGACTCCCGCATGCGGCTGGCAAGCGCGTCGGCCTGCGATACGCACTCCGGACCGGTCACCTCGAGGATCAGCCCACCCGTTGTGGCCTTCCTATTCCGTACGTTCGGAATGCCAAGCTCGGTGAGCTTAACCCTCTCCCTAGCGGCCGCCATCACCACAGCGTACGTGACATCTGATACCTCTGGGATCGTCACCGTAATCGCAGCGGTAGCTGGCAGTCGCGAAGGTGCCCGCTCCGGTTTGCGCGGCAGCGGGGGCCTTGTTGCAGGCGCAGGCCGCTGGGACACCGCGGGAGGAGACCGTTGAGGCCCCGTGCTCGGCCCAGCCCTAGGTTGGGCCTTTCGCCCCACCACGGTGGACCACGCCACCTGAAGGGGCTGGGCCTGCACAGCTCGCGGAGCTGGGACAGGAGCAGGAGCTGAGGGAGGAGCAGGAGCCGGCAGCACCGCCGCAGTAGCCGGCGTCCGCCTGGTCTGCCTGCCCCCCCTTGCCTTCCTCTTGCGCCCCGGGATCACCGGCGCGGGTGCCTGAGAAGCTGGGACTTCCAGCCTAACAGGTGGCCCGGCAGGAGTCCGAGGCGTTCTCCCCGCATCCGCGGCGAGAGGAGGCCGCATGCTCTTTTCGGGCAGCAGCTTCTCCTCTAGGGCCTCGAACCGCGCGCCGATCATGGTCCCCACCTGGACCATGATGTCGCGCGTTAGGTCCTCTACTCCCGGGGACTGTGGCTGGGCGGCCTCCACCAAGTCGTCGCCAACGTCCGCGTCACAAGGGCACTACTCCGTCCAGTGCTCTCGTCCCGCCTCCCCCTCAGAACCAAACTGGGGGTCTACAAGGCCTACGTGCGGTCTCGCCTCACGTACGCAGCGCCCGCCTGGTCACCCTGGCGAGCGAGGCAGCCAAAACCACTCTTCAACAGCAACAGTCCGCCGCCCTGCGTACCATCGTGGGCGCGCCTCGGTACGTGAGGAACGCGACGATCGCACGGGACCTCAAGGTCGAGAGCCTGGACGACTTCATCCGCCGCCTGGCCTCCAACATGTTCGCGCGGGCAGACCGGTCGCAGCACCCGCATCTGCGGGACCTCACGCCTCTGCACGCGCGACCACCGGAAGGCCGGCCCTACGCGCGCGAGCTCCTTCGCGCGCACGACGACACCTAGGACGACGACTTCCACGCGACGCCGTGAGAATACCTAGTCGCCGCCTGCTCGCTGGTCGTTGGCTGGGCGTCCCCCCACGGGGTCTCACCCGGCTGGCTTGTACAGCGCTGAGGGCGGCGTGAAGAGGATCTCTCACGCGTGCCACACTCACTGGTTGCCCAGTGTCCAGGCGACGTCATCGGCCAGCACTCCTCCGGGTGCAGGCACAACAACCCAACGCCCCGCGCGGATCACCGCGCGGCGATCGACACCACCGTCAGGGGGCCAAAAGCCCCGAAACGGTTTCCCCAGCCCCCCTACAGGGGTTGTGAGACGACGATGGTGTGCAGTGCCATATACGACATGGTCTTTGTCGTATGTAAGAACTCTCCCGCCGGGAAAGGCATTTACAATATTAAAACCGTATGCCACTTATCTGGCTTAAAGGTCGAAGCCCCCAACAAACGCGGCCAAATAGGCCAATGTCACAAGTGCCAGTTGTATGGCCACTCTTCCCGCAATTGCTTTGCGGTACCCAGGTGCGTTAAGTGCCTAGGTGACCACGGCACAAGCGATTGCCCCCGTCCCAAAGATATCTGACTCTGCACAGAGCCGCCTAGTTGCGTTCTGTGCGGTCAATCGGGCCACCCTGCGAATTATCGCGGCTGCCCAAAAGCCCCACGTCCCCACCCCAAAATGGTAAAGCGAGTTCAAGCTCGCAACACCAGGGAAAACCTCCCTTCCTCCGCTCTCCCCGAGCGCCTTAGCCCCCAAAGACCTTCCCCCTGGAACGCACTGAACCATCAGCGCGCATTCCCCAAACTCGCTCCTCCGAGAGCTCCTCAGTCCACGGCCATCCCTCCTTTAATGGCCAACCCCACCATGCAACCCCCTAAGCCAAAAGGCACATCTCCCACGGCAGCTCCACGCTCGCCTGCAGCCCCTCCGGCACCGACCCCTATGGGTCCCCCTCCTCAAGCCCCGGAAGCTACCGTGACTGGCGATAATATGGCTTTTCTGAGCCATTTATTCCATGCGGTTGACATCCGTAGCTTGAACCAGATGGCCGAGCAACTCCGCGCTTCTCGCGGTAACATTGCCTCAGTCATGGCTACGATGAGCAAGTTCGCTCACGTAACCACAGCCCTCACCTCTTTCTTTGATACGGTCCAATAATGGAGAGCCACAACTCAGGAGGAAAAATCAAACCTAGGTCCCTCAAGGTGGGGTTCTTTAATGCCAATGGCATTAGCACCCAACGCGACGAGATCGCTACGTTCCTCCGAGAACATCAATTAGACATCTTTCTCCTCCAAGAGACCTTCCTCAAACCCTCCAACCGCGATCCCAAATAGTACGCAACGATAGAACCCACTCCGCCAAAGGAGGCACCCTCATCTATTATAAAAGATCTCTTTACTGCATTCCTATGGATCCCCCTAACCTCTCTCAAATCGAAACATCAATATGTCGGCTAGGCATGACTGGACATGAACCAATCATAATAGTTTCGGCTTACATCGCACCCAACAAACAAGGCGATATCGCTCCCGATATCGTAAAACTTCTTAGCTCAGGCAACTCTGTCATCGTGGCAGGAGACCTAAACGCCAAACATGAGTCGTGGAATAGCCGCACTCCATCCTGCTTTGGGGCATACCTGCCGATATAGAAGCCATATTTATATTACAGAAAAGAGCTATAAGTTCAATCTATAACTTAGGATCTAGAGCATCTTTGAAGGAAAAATTTTAAGAAATAGGAATTTTAACAGTGGCTTCGCAGTATATTTTAGCAAATTTATTACTTGTACATAAAAATATTAATTCTTTTCAAAAAAAGTGTGATGTACATAATGTCAACACAAGGCACAAAAATAAAATAGTAGTACCTACACACCGCTTACAGAAAGTCCAGGGATCATTTTTAGGGCAATGTATACGCTTTTATAATAAGTTACCTACATGTATTTTAAATTTACCCTTTGATAAAATTAAAGAGACTGTAAAATCCGTGTTACTTAAAAAGGGTTATTATACAGTTAGTGATTATATATGTGATAAAGATACTTGGAATAATGTATTACCAGATAAATATTGTAAGTAGTCTCATGGACACTGTACTTATGTTACAATTCTTAATATTTATTAGTTTTGATCATTGTTTGACTGGCTTGAGTTGTCAAGCTCACTAAAATGCCTTTGCTTGCGGCGGCGTCTGGATGACGGGTTGTCCACTTCCCTCTATGATGGTTGAGGAGGTCAATGGCTGGCATTCACGTTATACTTGTGAACAGGTGCTGCTTGTGGGGGCTGGTCATCTCAAGCTACGCAATTAGTTATAAGTAGATGTACTAGATTTTTAGTTATGTTAATTTTTATCGACATTTGTGCATTGGAACATTGTCCATGAGCTCACGGTTTTTTCAAATTATTTATTTTGTATTCTTTAAATTGTATAATATTTTTGAAAAGAGTAATTACTGAGTTTCTTGCCAGGTTCTTCTCAGTAAAAGCAACCTTCCGAACCTGGCGGTAGCATGTATAATCCTGTATAATTATGTCATTCTGACGATTTGAAAGTACTTTGTAAAAAGTCTAATCGAATAAAGATACTTTTGACTTTGACTTTGACTCGAAATTCCTGAGGTAATCAACTCAATTACCTCAGTATCATTCATAACTTCGACGTTATAGCTCCCATGCACCCAACGCATTACCCAGCCATCATAGATCACCGTCCGGAAGTTCTCGACTTGGCGATTCTAAAGAATATAAACCTTCGTTTAAATTCTATGGAATCAATAGACGAGCTTGATTCCGATCACCGTCCTGTTGTACTGAGTCTTACCCCCCGTACAGGTCCCCCTGACTCTAGTCAACCTACCCCCATGAAAACGGCAACTAACTGGAGGAAACTAGAGGAAAACCTCAAGTCTACTCCCTTGCCCTTCCCCGAACCGACCCCAACCTCCATTGTAGACACGGTAAACGCAATTGACTCCCTCACCAGTCACGTACAAACAGCAGTTAACAGCTGCTCCCGCCAGGTCCCAGCAATGGATAACCATCGCTGGAGGCTGCCGGACGATGTACGTGAACTGGTGACGGAGAAAAACGCGGCTATCCGAGCTTACAGGACCTACCCCACAGCAGCCCGAGCGGCGAGAGCGAGAGCATGAGGGAAGCCCGCTGGGACAACTTCTTAGCTAACCTTACCCCTAATCACCAGGCTTTCTGGCACTTGCAACGCAAGCTCAGAGTCATAGAAGCCTGCAGTATCCCTCCTATTAATCGTCCTGGCCGTAGTCCCGCCTTCGACGATGACGAAAAGACCGAATGCCTAGCCGACAATCTAGAATCCCAATGTTCTCCCAGCTCCCAACAAGTAGACATGGCCCATCTCACAAAGGTGGACGCCGAGGTCGAACGAAGGGTAGCTCAGCCCCCAATTGAGGACCCAGACAATCCAGTCCCAGTAGTTACAGTCGATGAGGTTCAATCTCTCATCAAGGATCTCAACCCTAGGAAGTCTCCTGGCTCCGGCGGGATAACAAATAAAGTAGTCAAACTCTTTCCCCTCCACATCATTGTCTTCTTGACAGCCATTTTTAACGCTGCCCTTTCAAACAACATCTTCCCACAATCGTGGAAAGAAGCAGTTGTCATAGGGATACCAAAACCTGGTAAGCCCAAATCCGAATCCTCGAGTTACCGCCCCATCAGTCTCCTCAAAACTCTCGCGAAGATCTACGAAAGGTTGATCTTCAAAAGACTAAAGCACTTTGCTGAATCCCACAATCTCATCCCAAACGAGCAGTTTGGCTTCCGAACCAAGCACTCGTGTGTTCAACAGGTGCATCGCATCGTTGAACACATAAGTGAGGGATTCCAAGTCAAACAGCAAACTGGTGTCTTATTCTTCGATATAGCGAAAGCATTCGATAAAATCTGGCACAATGGCTTATTATATAAGCTTTACCAAATCGGTCTGCCTGACAGACTCGTGCTCATCATACGAGACTTCTTATCGAATCGCACTTTCCGATATCGCATCGAGAGCTCATTATCTTCCCCTCGCCGCATTCGTGCAGGAGTCCCCCAAGGCTCCGTGCTCTCCCCACTCCTTTTCACGCTGTACACCAGCGATATCCCCAAAAGTCCCAGTGCCGATCTAGCCCTCTTCGCCGACGACACGGCTATCTACTATAGAGGCAGAGACCGTCATACGATCGCCAAACATCTCCAAACCGCAGCCAATGCCCTTGGCAAATGGTTCCGGAAATAAAGATTTGAAGTCAACCCAGATAAGAGCGCAGCTGTCCTCTTCTGCCGCTCTGGCGACCGATATCACGATCCTCCTCCATCTGTAACCATGTTCGGCCAACCGGTTCCTTGGGAATCCGCGGCCAAATACCTAGGCGTCATCCTCGACCCAAGGTTGTCCTTTGCATCCCACACAAAGAAAGTACGGTCACGCGCTTCCTTTGCCCTTGGTCGACTCCACTACCTACTAAATGCACGGAGTAAATTGTCACTTAAGTCTAAGTTGAGAATTTATCTCTCGTGCATCCGTCCCATAATGACATATGCCAGTGACGTTTCGCACACACGGCCAGCTCTAACATCCATAAAATGCAGGTCCTCCAAAACAAATTCTTGCGAAAGGCTGCAGGAGTCCCGTGGTACGTTCGCAATAGTCAACTCCATGTAGACTTCAAAATTCCCACCATCAAACAGTTTATGAAAAGCGCATCCAAGCGTGTTTTCGAAACTGCCGAAAAACACCCCAACCCACTAATAGTATCGGCCGCCCGATATACTCCCTCTCTAATCTCCACCCGAGGCCGTCCGAGGTACGTCCTTATTGACCCTGACGACGATATCAGATTGCTTCAGCAAGCAATGTCTCAAAAGCACACACCAAACCGACCATTGTTCCGTCCTCGCCGGCGAGGCTCGTCGCGAACTCTACGTCACCGTCCCCCCCGTCCTCTGCTAGGGCCGGCGCGCGCCGAGCCACTAGCCTTAAACATGTCCCTAAATAATCTCTAATCCTCTTCCCCCCGGACGGCCAGACGGTCCAGACGTGTAAACAGTGTCCGTGCAAATTTATTTTCTTCAAATAACTAAATTAAAGTCCATTTAATACTCACAACATAATAGGAGTGCATAAAACATAAAGAGCAACGCAGTGCTACTGGTGGCGTCCGAAATCTGCAGCCCTGGTACTTGTTACTAACTGGGTAAGCTCCCTACCCTTTTTCGCTCCAATCAGCGTACGCGCAAGAAATGGTGCCTACTTTCACACGAATCTAATTGGCCTAGCTTGCTCCGCCTACTGATCAATACAAGTCCATTATCTTTGACTTGTTTAAATAAAGATTACTTCACACTTAAGCTCATAATAAATAATTCAATAATTTTTTTACATTATACATATAACTAAAATGGATTGCAGTATGAATAAGTCGATGTCCGATACAGATATAAACTCATTAGTTCAGAACGAATATATGACCCCACAAAGATTTGTATGTAATAGACAAAAGAGGAAAAGAGATGATGACCTGACTGCACAATTTTCAAAATTCAAAGAAGAGATGAGTGAGTTAATTACATCAATGACCCGCTCTCAAGGAGAAGAACTTAAAAAGATTACCCCAACTCTGACAGAGATACAAAAATCTAATCGAAATATTGAAACCTCGATTGCCTTCTTAACTGCTCAAAATGAAGAATATAGAAAGAAGATTGATTGAAGAAGAAGCTTAGAAGCCCAAGCCAAAAATGATAAACAAGATATTGCTCTGCTTGAAGCAAGGATAGACGATTTACAAACGGGATTGAGAAAATCAAGTTTCGAGATAAAAAATGTACCAAAGAAGGATAGAGAAACGAAAGAAGATTTAATAGATATTGCATTACAGTTATCAAAGAGTATTGGCAGTGAGATGAGTAAGGGAGATATTAAAGACATATATCGGATAAAAAGCAAGAAAGATGGGGCTAAAAACACACCCATAATAGTTGAAACATCTTCCACTCTAATTAAAAATAACGTAATTAAGATGACAAAAGCCTTTAATATCAAGCATAAGAAAAAGCTAGCGGCTAAACATTTGGGATTCCACACAGCTGAAGATACTCCGGTGTTTATTTCAGAGAACCTCACGCCCAAGGCAGCCCGATTGCACTTCCTCGCACGAGATCTAGTCAAGTCTAAAGCCTTTAAATACTGTTGGACTGCCTACGGTAAAGTTTACTTAAGAAAGGATGATAATACTCCAATAATTTTAATAAGAAACGAAATGCAAATCCAACAAATGTTGCAAGCAATATGACTAGCCATGTATTGTTGTGTATAACGCACGTCTACTTTGTACTGTATACTAACCCTTACGGAATGCAAATTAAATCAAAATTATATTTGTATGTCAACACTGTTGAAAAAATATTACATAGTCACTAAGCATAAATCGCTGTCAAACAACTATTATTGTCAACTGTACACATGCCTTTACTTAGTATTCTTTCCAACTCGCGCTAACTACCCGATACTCACAATTTTTTATTTAATATACCCACACATTATCACACTTTTATGCGGAAATCATGATTTGTTTATCGTACATATTGTTTATGATTTCACTTTAATAATATATAACTTTGGTGAAGAACCTCATTACTTACTATTGATTTACAATGGATAGCACACTTACATCCTTGAAAGAATTGGACGAAGTTGAAGTTTCATCTTCTATACGATGTGACATAGAAAATCTTAACAAACATATTATAATAAACAGAAATGATCTCACTATAATTTCCCAAAATATTAGGAGTATTTTTAAAAATATTAACAATCTTGAAACAACCCTTTCTAACTTAGAATTTGAAGCGGATATCTTAGTACTAACTGAATGTTGGTTAGATGTGAACAAATCGGTACCACAAATTAGTAATTATTCTGCATTTCATACAAAAAACAATATGAATCAAAACGATGGAGTCGTTACATATGTTAAAAATGATCTAAAGTCTAAGGCAAAAGAAGTCAAACTCGAAAACGCGTCATGTATACAACTAGAGGTTTATAATTACATCATTTTGGGCATTTACAGATCTCCGTCAAATAAAAAATCTGAAAAATTTGTTGAATCACTTAGCAAGCACTTGGAAACAATTAAAAACCGTAAGAATATAATTCTAACTGGTGATATAAACATCAATATCATATATAATCCCGATGACTCCAATGCCGAAAATAGTACAAAACAAACTTATCTTGACATGCTATCTGTTATTTTATCTGTGCATTGAAATAATTATCTAAGATTGTCATCTGTGATACTGTGTGACGGAAGTAGCGCCATTTATGGTAATGTGCAATATTTAAAAAAAAAATAAAGTCAGTCCTTGCAAAATTCTTGACGCGTTTTATTAGGTTATGGGCCCAGTCCCTGAATTTGCAAGAAAAGTTGTTAGTATTTCGTGTTAAACTCTTTATCTTATCGTGGACTATCAGTGTATTGAAAGTGCGTATAAAAACAATAATAAAGACTGTTGCTGGTGTTGTTTTTTATACAATTAAAATCCGTACTGCGTTTGAATTTAAAAATGGCCGGCAGTTATGTAGTGAACGTTCCTAAGCTAAAAGGACGAGAAAACTATGATCAGTGGGCGTTTGCTGCAGAAAATTTCCTAATCCTTGACGGTGTCGACATATCTAGGGAAGTATCGGCGGAGGAAGCTGCTTCAGCGGAAGAAAAAAAGGCCAAAGCAAAGCTGATAATGACCGTTGATTCCTCGTTATATGTTCACATCAAAAATGAAAATACAGCTCGAGATATATGGAAGCGGCTGAAAACACTCTTTGATGATTCTGGCTTCACGTGGCGTATTAGTTTATTGCGGCAGCTTATTTCTATAAGACTGGAAGACAGTGAATCTATGACGGCATATGTAACTCAGATGGTAGATATTGCACAAAAGCTGAAAGGAACGGGTTTTCAAATCACGGATGAGTGGGTTGGATCTTTATTATTGGCGGGATTAACAGAAAAGTTCGCGCCAATGATTATGGCCATAGAACATTCCGGCATAACAATAAGCACGGACGCCATTAAAGCAAAGTTAATGGATATGCAATCGGAGGTTGGCAGCACTGAGGGCGCATTTTTA
Source organism: Watsonalla binaria (assembly GCA_929442735.1). NCBI lineage: Eukaryota > Metazoa > Arthropoda > Insecta > Lepidoptera > Drepanidae > Watsonalla > Watsonalla binaria. Next base: position 7,919,418 of record OV838939.1, on the reverse strand, counting down.
TCCAAAAGTTGGCAGCAACGTAAAAAAGGTAGTGCCAACATGAAGAACGCAAATATGGCGGACAAGTCAAAACTGTCAACGTCAAATCCAAAGTCAACAAAAACAGTTCGTTGTTACCGGTGTAAACAACTTGGACATTATATGAATAAATGCCCCCAGAATAGTCAAAATAGAACAGAAAACGCATTTAGCGCTGTTTTCTTGAATCCTGAAAACTTATTTCAAGAGTCAGATTGGTATATTGACTCGGGAGCAAGTTCGCATATGGTTGTTGACAAGACGTGTTTGGAAAATGCTTCACCCAGCCACAAGATAAAGAGTATAGTGGTCGCGAATAAAGAGACAGTGCCCGTGTTGTGCACAGGAAATACTAAAATAACGACAGTGGTCGGCAGCACAGAATTTGATATTACAGTGGGTGACGTTTTGTGTATACCTAGTCTCACCACAAATCTGCTGTCAGTTAGTCAGCTTATTCGGAATGGAAACAAGGTGAATTTCGAAAAAGAGGTTTGCTATATACGCAATCGACAAAATGAACTGGTGGGAAAAGCAGATTTAGTGAATGGAGTGTATCGATTGAACATCAAGTCAGAAAAGTTGTTTGCAGGCTCAGCGACAACTACGACTAGTGAGATGTGGCATCGAAGGTTTGGACACATTAACTGTAAAGACCTAAACAGTATGAGAAATGGTGTAGTAGATGGCATTGATTTCTCAGACAGAGCTATGATCGACAAGGCAAAATGTATTACGTGCTGTGAGGGGAAGCAAACAAGATTGCCCTTCTCGCACAAAGGTGCCAGGTGTGAAACTGTGCTCGAGGTGGTTCATGCTGATGTCTGTGGACCCATGGAGTCGGTATCTATAGGATCATCACGCTATTTTCTGCTTTTTGTCGATGATTATAGTCGAATGGCATTTGTCTATTTCCTCAAAGCCAAAAGTGAAGTATTTAACTACTTGAAGGAATTTAAAGCTTCAGTTGAAAGGCAGACAGGCAAAAATTTAAAAACCTTGAGGACAGATAATGGAGGCGAATTTTGCTCTTCAGAGATTGAAAATTGTGAAATTTTTTGGAAAAAATTGGGAAAAAAAGTGTGATGTACATAATGTCAACACAAGGCACAAAAATAAAATAGTAGTACCTACACACCGCTTACAGAAAGTCCAGGGATCATTTTTAGGGCAATGTATACGCTTTTATAATAAGTTACCTACATGTATTTTAAATTTACCCTTTGATAAAATTAAAGAGACTGTAAAATCCGTGTTACTTAAAAAGGGTTATTATACAGTTAGTGATTATATATGTGATAAAGATACTTGGAATAATGTATTACCAGATAAATATTGTAAGTAGTCTCATGGACACTGTACTTATGTTACAATTCTTAATATTTATTAGTTTTGATCATTGTTTGACTGGCTTGAGTTGTCAAGCTCACTAAAATGCCTTTGCTTGCGGCGGCGTCTGGATGACGGGTTGTCCACTTCCCTCTATGATGGTTGAGGAGGTCAATGGCTGGCATTCACGTTATACTTGTGAACAGGTGCTGCTTGTGGGGGCTGGTCATCTCAAGCTACGCAATTAGTTATAAGTAGATGTACTAGATTTTTAGTTATGTTAATTTTTATCGACATTTGTGCATTGGAACATTGTCCATGAGCTCACGGTTTTTTCAAATTATTTATTTTGTATTCTTTAAATTGTATAATATTTTTGAAAAGAGTAATTACTGAGTTTCTTGCCAGGTTCTTCTCAGTAAAAGCAACCTTCCGAACCTGGCGGTAGCATGTATAATCCTGTATAATTATGTCATTCTGACGATTTGAAAGTACTTTGTAAAAAGTCTAATCGAATAAAGATACTTTTGACTTTGACTTTGACTCGAAATTCCTGAGGTAATCAACTCAATTACCTCAGTATCATTCATAACTTCGACGTTATAGCTCCCATGCACCCAACGCATTACCCAGCCATCATAGATCACCGTCCGGAAGTTCTCGACTTGGCGATTCTAAAGAATATAAACCTTCGTTTAAATTCTATGGAATCAATAGACGAGCTTGATTCCGATCACCGTCCTGTTGTACTGAGTCTTACCCCCCGTACAGGTCCCCCTGACTCTAGTCAACCTACCCCCATGAAAACGGCAACTAACTGGAGGAAACTAGAGGAAAACCTCAAGTCTACTCCCTTGCCCTTCCCCGAACCGACCCCAACCTCCATTGTAGACACGGTAAACGCAATTGACTCCCTCACCAGTCACGTACAAACAGCAGTTAACAGCTGCTCCCGCCAGGTCCCAGCAATGGATAACCATCGCTGGAGGCTGCCGGACGATGTACGTGAACTGGTGACGGAGAAAAACGCGGCTATCCGAGCTTACAGGACCTACCCCACAGCAGCCCGAGCGGCGAGAGCGAGAGCATGAGGGAAGCCCGCTGGGACAACTTCTTAGCTAACCTTACCCCTAATCACCAGGCTTTCTGGCACTTGCAACGCAAGCTCAGAGTCATAGAAGCCTGCAGTATCCCTCCTATTAATCGTCCTGGCCGTAGTCCCGCCTTCGACGATGACGAAAAGACCGAATGCCTAGCCGACAATCTAGAATCCCAATGTTCTCCCAGCTCCCAACAAGTAGACATGGCCCATCTCACAAAGGTGGACGCCGAGGTCGAACGAAGGGTAGCTCAGCCCCCAATTGAGGACCCAGACAATCCAGTCCCAGTAGTTACAGTCGATGAGGTTCAATCTCTCATCAAGGATCTCAACCCTAGGAAGTCTCCTGGCTCCGGCGGGATAACAAATAAAGTAGTCAAACTCTTTCCCCTCCACATCATTGTCTTCTTGACAGCCATTTTTAACGCTGCCCTTTCAAACAACATCTTCCCACAATCGTGGAAAGAAGCAGTTGTCATAGGGATACCAAAACCTGGTAAGCCCAAATCCGAATCCTCGAGTTACCGCCCCATCAGTCTCCTCAAAACTCTCGCGAAGATCTACGAAAGGTTGATCTTCAAAAGACTAAAGCACTTTGCTGAATCCCACAATCTCATCCCAAACGAGCAGTTTGGCTTCCGAACCAAGCACTCGTGTGTTCAACAGGTGCATCGCATCGTTGAACACATAAGTGAGGGATTCCAAGTCAAACAGCAAACTGGTGTCTTATTCTTCGATATAGCGAAAGCATTCGATAAAATCTGGCACAATGGCTTATTATATAAGCTTTACCAAATCGGTCTGCCTGACAGACTCGTGCTCATCATACGAGACTTCTTATCGAATCGCACTTTCCGATATCGCATCGAGAGCTCATTATCTTCCCCTCGCCGCATTCGTGCAGGAGTCCCCCAAGGCTCCGTGCTCTCCCCACTCCTTTTCACGCTGTACACCAGCGATATCCCCAAAAGTCCCAGTGCCGATCTAGCCCTCTTCGCCGACGACACGGCTATCTACTATAGAGGCAGAGACCGTCATACGATCGCCAAACATCTCCAAACCGCAGCCAATGCCCTTGGCAAATGGTTCCGGAAATAAAGATTTGAAGTCAACCCAGATAAGAGCGCAGCTGTCCTCTTCTGCCGCTCTGGCGACCGATATCACGATCCTCCTCCATCTGTAACCATGTTCGGCCAACCGGTTCCTTGGGAATCCGCGGCCAAATACCTAGGCGTCATCCTCGACCCAAGGTTGTCCTTTGCATCCCACACAAAGAAAGTACGGTCACGCGCTTCCTTTGCCCTTGGTCGACTCCACTACCTACTAAATGCACGGAGTAAATTGTCACTTAAGTCTAAGTTGAGAATTTATCTCTCGTGCATCCGTCCCATAATGACATATGCCAGTGACGTTTCGCACACACGGCCAGCTCTAACATCCATAAAATGCAGGTCCTCCAAAACAAATTCTTGCGAAAGGCTGCAGGAGTCCCGTGGTACGTTCGCAATAGTCAACTCCATGTAGACTTCAAAATTCCCACCATCAAACAGTTTATGAAAAGCGCATCCAAGCGTGTTTTCGAAACTGCCGAAAAACACCCCAACCCACTAATAGTATCGGCCGCCCGATATACTCCCTCTCTAATCTCCACCCGAGGCCGTCCGAGGTACGTCCTTATTGACCCTGACGACGATATCAGATTGCTTCAGCAAGCAATGTCTCAAAAGCACACACCAAACCGACCATTGTTCCGTCCTCGCCGGCGAGGCTCGTCGCGAACTCTACGTCACCGTCCCCCCCGTCCTCTGCTAGGGCCGGCGCGCGCCGAGCCACTAGCCTTAAACATGTCCCTAAATAATCTCTAATCCTCTTCCCCCCGGACGGCCAGACGGTCCAGACGTGTAAACAGTGTCCGTGCAAATTTATTTTCTTCAAATAACTAAATTAAAGTCCATTTAATACTCACAACATAATAGGAGTGCATAAAACATAAAGAGCAACGCAGTGCTACTGGTGGCGTCCGAAATCTGCAGCCCTGGTACTTGTTACTAACTGGGTAAGCTCCCTACCCTTTTTCGCTCCAATCAGCGTACGCGCAAGAAATGGTGCCTACTTTCACACGAATCTAATTGGCCTAGCTTGCTCCGCCTACTGATCAATACAAGTCCATTATCTTTGACTTGTTTAAATAAAGATTACTTCACACTTAAGCTCATAATAAATAATTCAATAATTTTTTTACATTATACATATAACTAAAATGGATTGCAGTATGAATAAGTCGATGTCCGATACAGATATAAACTCATTAGTTCAGAACGAATATATGACCCCACAAAGATTTGTATGTAATAGACAAAAGAGGAAAAGAGATGATGACCTGACTGCACAATTTTCAAAATTCAAAGAAGAGATGAGTGAGTTAATTACATCAATGACCCGCTCTCAAGGAGAAGAACTTAAAAAGATTACCCCAACTCTGACAGAGATACAAAAATCTAATCGAAATATTGAAACCTCGATTGCCTTCTTAACTGCTCAAAATGAAGAATATAGAAAGAAGATTGATTGAAGAAGAAGCTTAGAAGCCCAAGCCAAAAATGATAAACAAGATATTGCTCTGCTTGAAGCAAGGATAGACGATTTACAAACGGGATTGAGAAAATCAAGTTTCGAGATAAAAAATGTACCAAAGAAGGATAGAGAAACGAAAGAAGATTTAATAGATATTGCATTACAGTTATCAAAGAGTATTGGCAGTGAGATGAGTAAGGGAGATATTAAAGACATATATCGGATAAAAAGCAAGAAAGATGGGGCTAAAAACACACCCATAATAGTTGAAACATCTTCCACTCTAATTAAAAATAACGTAATTAAGATGACAAAAGCCTTTAATATCAAGCATAAGAAAAAGCTAGCGGCTAAACATTTGGGATTCCACACAGCTGAAGATACTCCGGTGTTTATTTCAGAGAACCTCACGCCCAAGGCAGCCCGATTGCACTTCCTCGCACGAGATCTAGTCAAGTCTAAAGCCTTTAAATACTGTTGGACTGCCTACGGTAAAGTTTACTTAAGAAAGGATGATAATACTCCAATAATTTTAATAAGAAACGAAATGCAAATCCAACAAATGTTGCAAGCAATATGACTAGCCATGTATTGTTGTGTATAACGCACGTCTACTTTGTACTGTATACTAACCCTTACGGAATGCAAATTAAATCAAAATTATATTTGTATGTCAACACTGTTGAAAAAATATTACATAGTCACTAAGCATAAATCGCTGTCAAACAACTATTATTGTCAACTGTACACATGCCTTTACTTAGTATTCTTTCCAACTCGCGCTAACTACCCGATACTCACAATTTTTTATTTAATATACCCACACATTATCACACTTTTATGCGGAAATCATGATTTGTTTATCGTACATATTGTTTATGATTTCACTTTAATAATATATAACTTTGGTGAAGAACCTCATTACTTACTATTGATTTACAATGGATAGCACACTTACATCCTTGAAAGAATTGGACGAAGTTGAAGTTTCATCTTCTATACGATGTGACATAGAAAATCTTAACAAACATATTATAATAAACAGAAATGATCTCACTATAATTTCCCAAAATATTAGGAGTATTTTTAAAAATATTAACAATCTTGAAACAACCCTTTCTAACTTAGAATTTGAAGCGGATATCTTAGTACTAACTGAATGTTGGTTAGATGTGAACAAATCGGTACCACAAATTAGTAATTATTCTGCATTTCATACAAAAAACAATATGAATCAAAACGATGGAGTCGTTACATATGTTAAAAATGATCTAAAGTCTAAGGCAAAAGAAGTCAAACTCGAAAACGCGTCATGTATACAACTAGAGGTTTATAATTACATCATTTTGGGCATTTACAGATCTCCGTCAAATAAAAAATCTGAAAAATTTGTTGAATCACTTAGCAAGCACTTGGAAACAATTAAAAACCGTAAGAATATAATTCTAACTGGTGATATAAACATCAATATCATATATAATCCCGATGACTCCAATGCCGAAAATAGTACAAAACAAACTTATCTTGACATGCTATCTGTTATTTTATCTGTGCATTGAAATAATTATCTAAGATTGTCATCTGTGATACTGTGTGACGGAAGTAGCGCCATTTATGGTAATGTGCAATATTTAAAAAAAAAATAAAGTCAGTCCTTGCAAAATTCTTGACGCGTTTTATTAGGTTATGGGCCCAGTCCCTGAATTTGCAAGAAAAGTTGTTAGTATTTCGTGTTAAACTCTTTATCTTATCGTGGACTATCAGTGTATTGAAAGTGCGTATAAAAACAATAATAAAGACTGTTGCTGGTGTTGTTTTTTATACAATTAAAATCCGTACTGCGTTTGAATTTAAAAATGGCCGGCAGTTATGTAGTGAACGTTCCTAAGCTAAAAGGACGAGAAAACTATGATCAGTGGGCGTTTGCTGCAGAAAATTTCCTAATCCTTGACGGTGTCGACATATCTAGGGAAGTATCGGCGGAGGAAGCTGCTTCAGCGGAAGAAAAAAAGGCCAAAGCAAAGCTGATAATGACCGTTGATTCCTCGTTATATGTTCACATCAAAAATGAAAATACAGCTCGAGATATATGGAAGCGGCTGAAAACACTCTTTGATGATTCTGGCTTCACGTGGCGTATTAGTTTATTGCGGCAGCTTATTTCTATAAGACTGGAAGACAGTGAATCTATGACGGCATATGTAACTCAGATGGTAGATATTGCACAAAAGCTGAAAGGAACGGGTTTTCAAATCACGGATGAGTGGGTTGGATCTTTATTATTGGCGGGATTAACAGAAAAGTTCGCGCCAATGATTATGGCCATAGAACATTCCGGCATAACAATAAGCACGGACGCCATTAAAGCAAAGTTAATGGATATGCAATCGGAGGTTGGCAGCACTGAGGGCGCATTTTTATCCAAAAGTTGGCAGCAACGTAAAAAAGGTAGTGCCAACATGAAGAACGCAAATATGGCGGACAAGTCAAAACTGTCAACGTCAAATCCAAAGTCAACAAAAACAGTTCGTTGTTACCGGTGTAAACAACTTGGACATTATATGAATAAATGCCCCCAGAATAGTCAAAATAGAACAGAAAACGCATTTAGCGCTGTTTTCTTGAATCCTGAAAACTTATTTCAAGAGTCAGATTGGTATATTGACTCGGGAGCAAGTTCGCATATGGTTGTTGACAAGACGTGTTTGGAAAATGCTTCACCCAGCCACAAGATAAAGAGTATAGTGGTCGCGAATAAAGAGACAGTGCCCGTGTTGTGCACAGGAAATACTAAAATAACGACAGTGGTCGGCAGCACAGAATTTGATATTACAGTGGGTGACGTTTTGTGTATACCTAGTCTCACCACAAATCTGCTGTCAGTTAGTCAGCTTATTCGGAATGGAAACAAGGTGAATTTCGAAAAAGAGGTTTGCTATATACGCAATCGACAAAATGAACTGGTGGGAAAAGCAGATTTAGTGAATGGAGTGTATCGATTGAACATCAAGTCAGAAAAGTTGTTTGCAGGCTCAGCGACAACTACGACTAGTGAGATGTGGCATCGAAGGTTTGGACACATTAACTGTAAAGACCTAAACAGTATGAGAAATGGTGTAGTAGATGGCATTGATTTCTCAGACAGAGCTATGATCGACAAGGCAAAATGTATTACGTGCTGTGAGGGGAAGCAAACAAGATTGCCCTTCTCGCACAAAGGTGCCAGGTGTGAAACTGTGCTCGAGGTGGTTCATGCTGATGTCTGTGGACCCATGGAGTCGGTATCTATAGGATCATCACGCTATTTTCTGCTTTTTGTCGATGATTATAGTCGAATGGCATTTGTCTATTTCCTCAAAGCCAAAAGTGAAGTATTTAACTACTTGAAGGAATTTAAAGCTTCAGTTGAAAGGCAGACAGGCAAAAATTTAAAAACCTTGAGGACAGATAATGGAGGCGAATTTTGCTCTTCAGAGATTGAAAATTATTTGAAAAAGGCTGGAATAACACATCAAAAAACGAACCCTTATACTCCAGAGCAAAATGGGATGTGCGAGCGTTTAAACCGAACAGTGGTGGAAAGAGCTCGGTGTATGCTGTTTGATGCTAAACTTGAGAAACGTTTTTGGGCAGAAGCCGTAAATACAGCTGTTTATCTGCGAAACAGGACTTTAGCATCTGGATTGACAAAGACACCATATGAACTCTGGACGGGCAAGAAGCCAGACGTCAGTCACCTTAGAGTTTTTGGGAGCACTGCTATGGTTCACATTCCAAAAATCAAAACCACAAAGTGGGATAAGAAGGCAGAAGCTCATATTTTGATGGGGTATGAGAACAATATAAAAGGCTACAGGTTATATAATCCCAAGACTAATAAAATCATCACCAGTCGAAATGTCATTATCATGGAAGACACTCATAACAGTTCCGATGCGATCCAAGCTGAAATTGTGGAACAAAATAGTGATAACATCACAGAGGAGGAAGAAGAAACTGTAGTCAACGCCTCAGATGTCACATATGTACCTGAGGAGACTGACAGTAGCAGTTCTTCAAGCTCAGATGAATTCTACAATACTATCAATGAAGTTGAAGTGCCTGATGAGCCCATTGTCTTGGGTAAACGTCAGAGAAAGCAACCAGATAGATTTGGATATAATAACATTTGTATGGGAAGTGGTGATGAAAATTTGACATATGAAGAAGTCATGAATGGGATGGAACGTGAACAATGGTGTAAAGCAATGCAAGAGGAGTTGCAATCGTTTGGTGAGTGTGATGCATGGGAAGTGGTGGACAAGCCAGAGAATGGGACAGTAGTGCAGTGTAAATGGGTTTACAAGAAAAAGGTAAATAGTGACAATGAAGTGCGGTATCGTGCACGGTTGGTGGCAAAGGGATTTACGCAAAAAGAAGGTATTGATTATAAAGAGACTTTCTCACCTGTACTTAGATACTCAACATTAAAGTTACTATTTGCATTAAGTGTTAAATTAGATATGAATATCACCCATCTTGATGTAACTACAGCATTCCTAAATGGTGATCTTGATGAGACAGTATACATGCAACCACCTCAGAATTTTGCATTACATAATAAAGTTTTTAAATTAAAGAAGGCAATTTATGGTCTGAAACAGTCAGCCCGAGCCTGGTACAAAAAGGTGGATGAATGTTTACATCAATTTGGTTATAAAAAATCCCAATATGAACCTTGTTTGTTTGTGAAGTCATCTGGAGGTCACAGGACCTTTATAGCTCTATTTGTGGACGATTTCTTTGTATTTTCTAATAATGCTACAGAAGTTGAAAGAGTTAAAGAACAATTGAGCGCCAGATTTAAACTTAAAGATTTAGGTAATGTAAAGAAATGTCTGGGTATGCAAGTTGTTACTTGTAAAGATAAATTGTATATTGACCAAGAAGGATTCATTGACAGTTTATTAAAAAAATTTGGAATGGAAAATTGTAAAACTGTGTCTGTTACTCCAATGGAAATAAATTTAAAATTGGATAAATGTGATACTGTTGATTGTAATGTCAAATATCCTTATCAACAGTTAATAGGCAGCCTCATGTATCTATCTGTGCTTACGAGGCCAGATATATCATATTCAGTGAGCTACCTAAGTCAATTTAACAATAACTACAACAAAACACACTGGCAGCATGCTAAGAGAGTATTAAAGTATTTAAAGGCAACTAAGTCTTATCGCTTAACTTATACTAAAGATAGTTCAGATCTAGTTGGTTTTGTTGATGCCGACTGGGCTTCCAACACTGTTGACAGGCGGTCTTATACAGGTTTCTGTTTCATACTGTCGGGAGGAGTAGTTTCACATGAATGTAAAAAGCAGCAAACGGTAGCACTCTCGAGTACCGAAGCCGAGTACATGGCAATTTGTGAAGCAAGCAAAGAGGCTATTTTTCTAAAAAATTTGTTATTAGAACTTACTGGTAAAGATATAGGATCTGTTATTCTGTATAATGACAATCAAAGTGCTAGAAAACTTACTGAAAATAATATGTACCATAAACGTTCTAACCATATTGATGTTCGATTTCATTTTATTAGAGAAGCAGTCTGTAATAAGTTGGTAAAAATTGTTTATTTAAATACAGAAAATATGCCTGCTGATATAATGACAAAAAGCTTGTGTAGTGTTAAGCATTATAAATTTCTGTTGAAATTAGGCTTAATTGATTGTAGCCATGTATAGTAAACTGTTTGTCTGTGTATGTAAATTTTTATTAGTAGATGCTAAGTTTATTTCAATGAGTGGTGGTGTTATTTTATCTGTGCATTGAAATAATTATCTAAGATTGTCATCTGTGATACTGTGTGACGGAAGTAGCGCCATTTATGGTAATGTGCAATATTTAAAAAAAAAATAAAGTCAGTCCTTGCAAAATTCTTGACGCGTTTTATTACTATCCACATATGGCTTACTACCAGGTCATCTCCTTCCCACTAGGGGTTTCAATTGCTTAGATCACTTTATGATTAAATTGAACAAAAGTAGGACTTCTGCTAAAATTGCAGTCTTGAACACTACTGTGTCTGATCACCAAATGCTCTTATTGTGTCTATCTAATACTAAGCAGACTCACACGTGCCCGCGGACTAAGACTGTTATAGACTTTCATAAGGCTATTGGGCTATTGGCTCAAAAAAACCTGGCAGACTTACTTTTTAGCGAAGATCCTAATGCAATCATAGAAGCACTTATAACACATATAATTGACTCTTTACAGAAGAGCACTACAGTTAAAATTCTACCTAAATCAAAACGAATAATAAAGCCCTGGATCACACCAGGTATACTACGTTGTATTAGAAATAGAAATAAAATGCAGAACAAATTAAAAAATAATCCTACTGATGATATATTAAAGATAACGTATAAAAGATTGTAACGTCATATCTTCCGTACCTACATTTCGTTTACATTTTAATAATAATCAAATCCATCCAACAGACAACAGCTTTGTTATTAGATAGTAATAGTAGATGCTCGAAGTACGTATACACATATAACGCGATATAGGTGGTCACTACACCGGCCGGCGGCAGCGATCGGCTCGCTCGGGGGGCGGCCGCCAGGCATCAGCTGACCGTGTCCTGCGACGGATGTGTGCCACTCGCTATTATATTTTGTTAAACCTACCTGACGGTGATCTCTTGTACGAGGAATTGTGTCTAATACAATCTTAAGTTATTATAAGCTGTTACTACATTAAATTAGTTCAACAGTTCATCAATCCCATACTGGGTAAGTTGTGCACATTTGTTTTCGTGTTTATTTCTAGTATTTTGCTACTGCTTTTAGATGTATTATTGGTAGATTGTTAGTACATCTTCAACAAATTCCTAGATTGTACCTATTATTTTATTTCTACCCGAAATAAATAATACGTGACAAGATACCGCAACTTCTGTAATAATTTGATAAAAAAACTAAAACGAAAGTATGAAAGATAGCTAGTAAATTCGATAAAAAATTCTAAACTTTTATGGAAAAACATTAAAAATATAGCTAACTTAAATCAAACACGTACTAAAAATACAGACTTACTGCAAATAAAAAAATCTCCCATTGAATCTATTAATTGCGTCAACGAATACTTTGCCAATATTGGTCGTGTCCTTGCATAGGACGTGCTCAACAATAGCCCTACGTTATTTAATACCTTTCCCACTAGATTATCACATTCTCACCTATCGTCTTTTGTTTTGTTAGACACTGATCCTACGGAAGTAAAACAAGTAATAAACAATTTAAAATCAAATAGTGCTCCTGTTTGGGATACAATCCCAACAAAGTTTATACAAATGTCAAATGCTCTTCTTGTACCTATTTTAGTCCATTTTGTCAACCTTTGCTTTACCAAGGGGATATTCCCAGGTGTACTGAAAGTATCCGTTATTACACCGGTACATAAGAACGGAGATAGTGACGACATAAATAATTATAGACCAATTTCTGTTCTTTCAGTCTTCTCTAAGATTTTTGAAAAACTTATAAATATTAGACTGACTAAGTACCTTGAAAAATACAAAATTCTATCAGAAAATCAATATGGCTTTTGAGCAGGAAAATCGACACAAGATGCTATCATAGACCTTACATCCATCATTGTAGAAGGATTAGACAAGGGTAACAAATGTCTTGCAGTCTTTTTAGACCTAAAAAAGGCATTCGATACGGTCTCTATCCCTAGACTTGTTCAAAAGCTAGAAGGAATAGGTATAAGAAATGTTCCCCTAGAATTATTTAAAGACTATTTAAAAGGCCGTAAACAAAAGATTAAAATTGATTCTATTGTTAGTGATGATCTTGAAATTACTTATGGCGTTCCCCAAGGGAGTGTTCTTGGACCTACTCTGTTTTTAATATATCTTAACGATTTATGCAATCTTAAAATCAATAATGGCCACATCATTTCTTATGCAGACGACACTGCTGTAGTGTTTACAGAGAATTCATGGAGTGCATTACATGAGACAGCTGAGAATGCTCTAACTAAAATTTCTTCTTGGTTATCACAAAATCTGTTGACACTTAATTCCCTTAAAACCAAATATATGTGCTTTTCTATAAAAAGCCACACTCAACCTACCAACTCTAATATAAGAATACATACCTGTAAGGATATTGTACCATATTGTACTTGTCCCACAATTACCAAGGTACCTTTAATTAAATACCTCGGAATAATAATAGATCAAAGATTATCTTGGCATCCACACATTGAGGCTACTACTAACAGAATCAGAAAATTAATTTATACTTTTAAAAACCTAAGACATGTCGCATCCAAAAAACTTATCAATCAAATTTATGTTGCCCTGGCACAATCTATTTTGACCTACTGCATTCCTGTCTGGGGCGGGGCCTCTAAAGTTAAATTCCTGGAACTAGAACGTGGCCAGAGAAGCTTAATTAAAGTCATGCACTGTTTGCCGTATAGATTTCCTACAGCTAAACTATATTCGACTTGCCAATAGAAAACTGTACATTGTAAATTTGCTCCTGCAAAAACACAAAACCACGGCCTACAACCCAATTACCAATCAAAGAAGAATGGATGTTGTTCATAAATATTATGTCAAAACAGCTTTTGCAACACATCAATATAAGAGGCAATCTACATACATTTACAATAAAATTAACAAAATTCTTAATATACACCGGCAATATAAAATTGACTTTAAAAAAAGTGTTATTGAGTGGATAAAAGAACAAAACTAAGAATATGTTGAAATATTTCTGCAAATTTCAAGTTAACAGCGATGATGAAAACATTCAATAATGTATACGCATAAAAAAAAAAACTACTAAACTTTCTATTTAATCCTGCCATTTTACTTGTGTAACTTAGATAAGGAAGAGTGGTGTACCCTGTCACAGGTGTCCTAGGATACTTAAAAGGGTGCTCCAACAACATGCTTGTAATTGTATACTTGTTTTTACACAATAAATTATTATATTATTATTATTAAATAATACCACTCAGATCCAGCTCCCTAGCTCATCCCCCAGCAACGCCCTAAGCCGAGGTCCGAGCCCCGCACCGGGGTGCCCTTAGCTGTGTTGCTTAGTTTTTAAGTTTAAGCTCGGTTGGAGGCCCTTGGGTCTCGCCCTTTAGTCCGGTTAAGCAGTGGAGGTAACTCCCCCCTACCAACTGCGAGAGACCATATCGTAAAAAAAAAAAAAAAGCGGATCGGGCTCACTTTTCGGGTGGCGCACGGAGGAGACGGACGTTTCTATTATTTGTATTTCTGAATAATTTAAGTGGTACGTTATTTGTACTGGTTATAATAAATCATTAGTTAGGTCGTTATTGTCGTTATTTTTAAAAAAAATTAAATCTACTTCTGATTTCTAATACAATTATAAGGTAAGGATTACAACAACTCGTCGTTGTATCGTAAGGTGCGGACGTGTTTTTTGTTTATTATAATAACTCTTACCCAAATATTGGAGATTTATGTACGCAATTTGAACAATTATAGTGTTTGGAAACGAAGTGTCACAAGTACCAAAGTTGAGTGAACTGTTGTAGTGAGTTTTATTCCGTGGGAGGCTTCGCGAAATCTGCAAGCGCCGAGGTACGGCTCCCCTACACCTCGGGGAAAAGAGACGGGCTGCGAGTTTTAGATAATTCGACTCCCTTACACTACAGCGTGGTGCACTGCACATTGCACACCTACATAAGAAGGTACCCTACAACTCGTAATTCGTGCGAACTGAGCGAGTGTGACGGTGCGTAAATAGAAAGATTTACCAGCTATTTATTAAGTTAAGAAAATGCCTACCAAATGCAGCGCTTGTAGTTCAATTATAGCAAAGAAGCCCTTCATGGAATGTATGAATGTAAAATGTAGGAAGAAATATGACACAGGATGTCTTGCTATTGAAACTGACTCATATAAATTATTTACTCAAGAATACAAAGAGCAGTGGGTTTGCCCAGAGTGTGTTTGTATGAATCCCAAACGTGGAAACGCTGATACTCCACTCAGAGGTAATACAAATAGCTTTGCCATGACCACGCCATCGGAACACGTAAACACTTAACGCGGTACCCGGGTAATGTGCTCACCGGTTATTGATACGAATTCCATACTATTAGAGGAATTGCAAGCGTTTCGAAAAGAAATAATAGTTCGCCTAGACCGATAAGAATGTGCAATAACACAACTGCACAATCAGTTTTCAGAGACGAAAAAAGAACTGGATAACATAGTCAAAATAATTGTAGTAGTGGAAAAAAGGTTGAATACCCGAGGGTTCCCAAATAATTTTAATTTGGCATTTGAGCCCATGGAAATAGAAACAGGTGAGAGAGCTGTCAAATCTTTTGCGGAAGCTACTAGAAAACAAGCGAACTCCAAGCGTATGGATGTATCGAAAGTAAACAATGGTGGGGCCATGAAATCAACTACACCGCAAGATATAAAAACACAGAATAAGTCGCAAGTTAATAACGAACCAACACGGGAAAAGGCGCAGGGACAGGAAGAACTTAAAAAGGGCGGGCCAAGAGAATATAATAAGAAGGCAAGACAGGGTTACGTAAAAAAAGGAAGTAACGCAGAGTTAAAATATTTGCAGGCTTCTGATAAGAAAAGATACCTACATGTATGGCGCTTACACCCGGAAACTACCGTTGAAGCCATGAGGAATCACATCAGAAGTGTGTGTGAGCGTGAGTTAGCCGTAAAGGTGGAAAAAATACAGCATAAGACGGAGCGAGAGAAGCTAAGAGAGAGCTATCAATGCGGAATTTAGCGAATGGATCTGGTTTCGGAAATATTCAAGAGAAACAGCCAAAGAATAATTTTAATCTGGAGATTTACTACCAAAACGTTAGAGGTCTACGAACAAAGTTAGACGATTACAGACACAACATAGAGTTACTGAATTCGGATCTGTATGCTGTAACCGAATCGGGCTGCAATTATTCAATTCAAGACAGTGAAGTCGTCCCCAATGGATATCAGGTACTCCGTTGTGACCGAGCGGACGGTCGGAAACAAAGAGGCGCGTTTCTCGTAGCCACACACCGGTTTGAGTTGCGACAAGTACTTGTACCAAACGTATCGGTGGACAACTGTGTCTTTGAAATAATTTGTGCTAATGTTTTCTTGAATTGTAGATTTTTGTTTTTATGTTGCGTTGTATATATTCCACCTGGTAGCTCAGAAAATTACTACATGATTTTATTCAAAATTATAGAAGAACTATGTACCAAGTATAAAAAAAATATTGTAATTGGAGACTTTAACTTGTATTCGTCTCTTGTAAACGTAATTCATTACTATGAATATTTGTTAACCTATTGTCAATTCACTCAAAATAATAATGTACCTAATCACCTAGGTAGACAGTTGGACTTAGTACTGAGTGCAGGGTTTAGCGCAGTGGGCGATATATAATTGAAATGCAGCTCTGCTAACAACGATTTATATTTAAAAGACATCAAATAAAATTAATACAAAAATTATGTTGTACGTGTAATGGCGGCAAGAAAAGAAGAGAGAGAGAGCGTGCTCATATACAACAGGAAGTAGTAAAAAATGTACATAGACAAAACAAGGAAACAGTGAGGCGATTACATTCTAGTGAGCCAAATGCACAGATGTAAAATATATATTGTACATAACAAACCTGTTGCAAAGCAACCCTAAAATAATAGTTAACAGTTTTAAGTTTACAATCAAGAACAATAAAGTTAACTGATAGACTGCCTACTCAGCCCTACGCTATTAACTTGGGTTCGGTCTGTCTGAAGTGTCAGAACAGCCACAGATTAGACATCATTTGACCTTAGTGGTCCTTAGTAAGTACATATACTAGTTATATTTATATATTTCATTAAACATGACAGCTTTCTGAAGTTAATGAGTCTAGCAAACATACTGATTACATACACTGAGTATTGTACAAGTAACATAAAAGCAAACATCTATAATTTGTCCACATGACTTCTACATATTATAAAACTTATGAACTAGAATTGAACATGAACATAGTATGTACACGTAAATATTAATTACTATGTGGTCGAGTCAAAACTACTGTTCAATGGGCAATACAATAATTTTGGTAATTGGCCGTGCATACGAGCCATTTTTCGTTTTTAGCATAACAGATCTAACACAGTTGTCTTTGCCATGAAACAATTTAATAATTTTCCCCAAAGGTCAGACTTGGGGTGGAACATTATCATCCTTTATAAGAACTAAAGCATTTATCAATATATTTTCATTTAATTTATTCCACTAATACCTTATTTGTAGTGAATTTAAATAATAATTTTTTCAGTACCTCCAAAACTGTTGACGCATTTTACATAGCTGTTTGTATATAGTAAGCTTACTTTCAGGTACATTCATAAGGTTACCTTCAGGAAAGGCAGTGAGACTGTCTCCTATTAAGAAGTGGGCAGGAGTTAAACACTTATCATCAACATCATCTCTAAGGGGTGCAATGGGGCGACTATTAACCATAGCTTCTGCTTGAATTAAAAATGTATTTAGATATGTTAAAACGTTATTGCCCATTATCCTCTTTAAATGATGTTTTACTAATTTAACACTACTTTCCCATAATCCGCCCCAGTGAGGCGAATAAGGTGGTATGAACACCCATTCAGTACCTTGCATACTAACGAAATCGTGAATAGATTCATAATCATGTTTGAAGATATCATGCAGTGCTTTCAGCTCATTATTGGCACCTAGAAATGTGGTCCCATTATCGCTGAATGGCATGGCACCTACCGCGCCTCGACATGAATCTTCTGAGAGCATTGAGAAATTCTTTCGTCGTGAGGTCAGAGGTGAGTTCGATGTGAATGGCTTTGGTACACATACAATCAAAAATACAAACATACCCCTTGGTTATGATGGGTTTTCGAATGCGTGCTACTGTGAAAGGAATGGGGCCTGCGAAGTCGACGCGAGCTAAGAGGAAAGGTCGGTTGGGGGTCACACGGTACCTGGGAAGATCTGCCATCATCTGAGAAGCAGCTTCACCCCTGAATCTGTAACATTTTACACATTTGTGAATGATGTGCCTTACACGATTCCTACCATTCAATGGCCAGACAGACTTGCGCAAACTCGACAATGTGGTTTGATTACCAGCATGAAGCAGCCTCTCATGCTCATATTTAATGAGTAGCGTAGTCACATGATGATGCGACGGTAGCAACAGCGGATGCTGAGGAGAAACATTTGAGTAACTCAGACGACCCCCCACGCGAATGAGATTTTTATCATCAACAAACAAATTCAATTATTTCATTTGTTTACAAGTGAATTCAACATCGGAACTATGTGTCTTATTATTCAATTGTTGAAACTCTTTATAGAATTGTTCTTTTTGTGTGATTGCGATTATATCTTGCACAGACAGATAGCCAACAAATTTATCATTTGGATTTTTTAAGTTGCGGTCGAAGCGCAGAACGTAGGCAAATACACGCCCTAATTTGCTCCATGAAGAAATCTTTTCAAAGGTACTACTCCATACAGAAATGACTTCATGAGAAGCATGACTTACAGTTTTCTGTTCAGGAACCGTGATATCGACACTGATATCATCGTCGCATACATAAAGTTGGTCCGCGGCTGAAGACAGCCAGGTTGGCCCATGAAACCATTGTTCACAACCAACAAGATTTTGAGGTTCTAGCCCACGTGAAATGAGATCGGCAGGATTGTCAGCAGATTTGACATGGCGCCAACGTTCCTTAAGCGACAGCTCCTGAATCTCAGCTACTCGGTTAGCAACAAACAAAGTTCAACGCGCTGGGTCGGCCTTTATCCAGTGTAAAGTGAGCTATAAGACCCAATGGATCAAAAACCCCAATATCAGACAGGACATTCCGTTTTGTAAGCTTTCCATTCATTAAATCAGGAGGCACAACAATTTGAAAAGCGTCATCAGCAGGATCCCACTTCAAACCAAGCGTTTTTATTGATGTATTGTCATTATTATTAAAAGCAAATGTGCATTTTTCACGCTTTTCAGGAGGCAAGCTTTGCAAAATTAGGTGAGAGTTAGAATGCCATTTGTGTAATTCAAATTGGCCACATTTAAAACAACTCTCAAGCTGACGTATTGTCTGAAGAGCAATGTCGATATCATCAGACCCATGCAAAATATCGTCGACGTAACAACCTTGTAGAATAGCATTAGCAGCAAGAGGAAAACAATTACCTTCATCTTCAACTAACTTAACCAACACTCGCGTGGCCAGGAAGCTCGCTGAGGCTGTGCCGTACGTGAAACGATTCAGTTGAAGACACTGCATTGGCTGCGCTGGATCGTCACGCCACAGTATTCTTTGCAGCGGCTGATGTTTCTTGGACACCAAAATTTGCCTGTACATTTGTTTTATATCAGATACAAAGGCATATAGATAATTGCGAAAACGCAAAAGCACTGAAAACATGTCAGGTTGCACCACAGGTCCCACAAGCAAAGCATCATTCAAACTGACACCTGTAGAGGATGGCGCAGAGGCATTGAACACCACGCTTAACTTAGTTGTAGTGGATGAATCTTTTATGACAGCATGATGAGGCAGGTAAAATTCTACCTCATCACTTTGATGTGGTTTAAATTTCTCCACGTATTGAGCATGACCAAGATTAATCAACTCATTTATAAACTCCTTGTAGGACTTTGCAAGTTGTAAGTTATTCAAAAACTGTAATTCCAATTTTTGGAAACATTGAAAAGCAATATTAATAGAGTTACCTATTTTTTGAAGAACATCAGGCTTAATAGGAAGTTCAACCTCATACCGACCAGTGCTATCACGAGACACAGACTCAATGAACAGCTTTTCACACGTCTTCTCCTGAAATGATAGCAATGGTTTATTATTAGACATTTCTTCTAAGCTCCAAAACCTTGCAATGTCATCATGCAATTCTGTTGCATGAAAGGTATTCACTTGTTTTGAAACCAATATACCAGCATTTTTAAGGGACAGATCACCACAGACCACCCAACCGAATGCTGTATTAAACAGATAAGGATATTCTTTCCTTAAAGAAACTTTTCAACGTCACGTAGTGACTCACCAAAAATATGTGCACCCAAGATTAAAGAATTTTAAAGAATTTTAAAGAATTTATTTAATACCATAACAACATAACGTCTAATAACAATACAGATCGTAAACAACTACAATAGTTAATAAAACTGTGAAGCAGTTGCTTGCGCCCATCTCCAGAGGAACATGGTAGGTATTTATTATTATTATTTGTTGTTTGTTGTGTGTGTGTGTGTGTGTGTGTGTGTGTGTGTATGTGTATGTGTGTGTGTGTGCACGCGTGTGTCTAGTGTGTATGTATAACAATATATATTTATATTTGTCAACTCAGGTTACTTGACAAAGCTTAGGTATACATTAATTAATATTAGGGACAGTCACTGAGTGGACATTTATGTGGATGTGTACTGTATATACATTATGCATGTATTATTCATTCAATTAAGTATCAAGCACTCTGTTTCATAGTAATTGAGGCCTAGTAGCCAATTGAAAATCCTACGCTTACATTCCCGAAGGGAAAGAGGATAAATGTTTAAAATTTTATTCAGCTTATTATACATTCTGGAGCTCAAGGAATTAAAATGACACCTAGTGAGTTGAAGCCTACACGGGATTATCTTACAAATTTTGTCAGACCTTCTTTTGTTTCTAAGTAGACTGGGATCATATGATAGCTTTGAGTGTTTTCTTAATGTCATATGTATAATAAAAAGTTTCCGAACCGATAGTACATTACATGTCTTAAACAATTCTTCTGTCGAAAATCTTGTTGGCTTGCAAGAAAGGACTTTAAGTACTGTTCTTTGAGCTCTTTCCAACATCAAAATAATTGTCCTAGCTGCTCCACCCCAAACCGTGACGCAGTACGTTAAAATGGACTGAGCTAATGTGTAATAGACAGTCAATAATGTTTTTTTGTCCGCGACTAGTCGCAACTTCTTAAAAACGAATATTAGTTTACGAACACGATCAACGACCGACGCAATGTGCTGTTTCCAGCTCAGGACACTGTCAAATTGCACACCAAGATACTTTATGGTATCTTCTCGAATTAGAGGACAACATGAACATGATGATGATGATGAGGAGCCAATGCAGCAATTTTGAACAAAGATTGATAAAGATTTGGGTGGTAGAGAAGATGTGCTAGCACTGAAGGGTATATATTTAGTCTTGTCTAAATTGAGAGTCAATAGATTATTAGTAAGCCAAATCATTACAGTTTTCATTGCAGACTCAGCATTGGAGATTGCATCTCTCCACGATGAACCACTAATCAACAAGGCTGTATCATCCGCATAAGAAAATATTCTACAATTTGGTATTGAAAGTTTACAAAGATCATCAACATAGATTAAAAATAATGTAGGGCCAAGTACACTCCCCTGGGGTACACCTGTTGTAAGAAGTACATCCTGACTAGTATAAATGCCAATCTTAACACACTGGGATCGATCACTAAGGTAACTTTTAAATAATTCCAATACCAGACCCCTCACACCTATCTGTTCAAGTTTTGTTACGAGTATAGGAACAGAGACGGTATCAAAGGCCTTGGACAAGTCCAAAAATACGCCTAATGACTTGCGTTTACTATCAAGATCAGCAATGACTGAATTACATAAGTCCAAGACTGCATCCTCAGTGGATCGCCCTTTTTGAAATCCATATTGATTTGTAGAGAGAATTTTGTTCACGTTCAAATATTTCACCAGTCTATCATTAAGTATTTTTTCAAATATTTTAGAAAAGCTGGTTAATATGGATATTGGTCTATAGTTATTAACATTTTCTCTATCACCACTCTTATGAACTGGATGAATAAGAGCCTTTTTGAATATCTGAGGGAAAATACCCGTGGAGAAACATAGATTAAAAATATGTGTGATGATAGGAACAAGAACATGGCGTGCAGCCTTTACAAAAGAAGCTGTAATTGAATCCCACCCAGCAGCACAGGTTTTTAGACTCAAGATAATACGTTCTACCTCGTCATTATCAGTGCTAAAAAGTGCCATTGACTTCATCTGAGATATTGATTCAGGTGCGAAAAACCTATCACTTGACGATGAGGAGTGTGCATTAGGATCGGAGGAAGAAGAGACAAATTTAGAAGCAAGAGATGAGCCGATATTGCCAAAATAGTCATTGACCATGTTAACAGACAAAACAGGATCAGGAGAAACACGCAACAGCTCATGAGCCGAGGAAATGTTTGAACCCAAGTTTGAAATATTTTTTATTAACTTCCATGTATTTTTGGGGTCACCCCTGGCCTTCCTGAATTCAGAGCGGTCATAATTACGCTTTACTGTTTTTAGTAATTTGTTACAAAATCGCTTGTAGCGTCCAAAAGTGATACTCAGTGTTTGGTTAGATGGATCCTTCTTTGTATTCTTATATATATTGTCCCGATTTCGAATACATCGTAACAGCCCAGGAGTTATCCAAGGCTTAATAATTAATTTTCTACATGGAACCTTTCTGATACACGTATGTGACTTGATGGCAGTTGATAGTACACCTACAAAATCATTAGCAGTCCGTTCAGGATCATTATTAGCTAATATGAACGAGAAATCCATCTTTTCAATTTGATTAATGCATGCCGGTTCATCAAAACGAGTCAGAATGCGCGATTGTTTGGAGGCTGACGGTATATGACTACAGCACAAAACCAATGGTGCATGATCCGTAATAAGTGTATCAAGTACTAATGTGACAGCCGACATTGTCGTTTTGAGCAAAACATGATCAATACAATTATTGTTACGTGTTGGAAATAAATGAGCCGGTAACAGAGCATGTGATGCTGTTTTATTTAGATATATATCACTGTCAGGATTTTCACTATCAGCCAAGATATTTATGTTAACATCTCCAATCACCGCAACCGTTTTAAAGATAGTAAGAGTTTTTAGAACAGCATCAAGGCTGTTAACGAATGGGTTTATAGACCTATACGATGGAGATCGGTAAAGGGCTACGATAGCAGTTTCATCAGAAAACTTAAGAACAAGACAATTTGCCTCAGAAAAATCAGGTTTTGTGACAGTACAAGGTAAATGGTCTCTAACATAAACAACCACTCCATCATTCTGATTAGTGTATTTAGTTTTATGCGAAAGATATCCAGGTAACATCGGTATAGAGGAGCATTTACTGAGCCAACACTCAGTAAGAATGATAACATCAAAAGACATATTAATACGTTTTAATAGGACCACTTGTTCATTAAAGTTCCCACCAATACTACGTATGTTCACATGGAATACTTTGAGAGAATCACATCTGGATGAGACGTATTTAATGCAGTTTTCAGGGGAGCAAATAAAAGACTTGGATACAGATATGTTTTCAATTTCCCTATTAATACTATTTAGACTTTCCATGAAAAGGATAAAATATTTTTTAACAAAAAGTAGCCTAGTTTGGCGTCAACAATGCTATATAGACTGAATAGCCTCAGTAGAAAAAGAGCGAGAGTACTTTTGGCGAGCGAGTGAAGCAAATGTGTTGTGTGCAATATAAATATTAGTGTAATGATTGGTATATGTGAAGTGTGTGGAAGCGTGTGAGTTTTTGACACAATAGTATGTAATTTATTTCTATCGTAAAGATTATCAAGAAAGCTAAAAATAAAAATAAAAATAATGCACCGAAGAACAATGGATAGCAGTAAATATGTAAACAATAGTCAGCCAGAGGCAGATTCAGTTAATTTACGTAAGTCTAATTCACAGCGTACAAGAAATAGTTGAGCGCCATCTGTTTTCCGAAGGAAAATCTTTCCGTTTGATACCCAGCAGAACGCATATTGATTGGTCTTTGCATAATCCCTCGCAAGGAAAAACAACTTCTTCATCTTTTGCGATAAATTTTCGGTTTGAGTGGCCCACCAAGTTTCAAGGATTGAGTACTCAATTTACTTGGTCCCTTATTATACTGTCTGTATTTGCGGATCAAATCCTCTCTGGTCAGTACGCTGGTGAAGTCCACAATAACAGTTTTTGCCAACGGTACATTTGTGTTAATTCTGAACACATCTTTTACATCTTGAGGTGTAATTGTGCTATTCATCATCTTAGCAATCGATATGACTTTATTAAGTAGGGCCCGTTTGCTCTCGCCCTGAACCGTAGGGATATTCTTGATTTCAACACAAGTCGACCGATTGCCAGTTTCATATCCATCCAATTTTTCCTCCAAAGATTGCACATACTGGAGGTTACTTTGTTTGTCTGACTCCAATTGTTCAACTTGTGCCTTTAAAGATTCATATTTTTCAGATAAAAAATCAATAGAATTTTGAATAGATGAATTCTGAGCCTTTATATCCTGTACGGCTGTACAAATTTTTTCCATCCTGTCATCCTGTACCACCTGATGCGCTTTGATGTCAGACAACATATTTTTAACCTCGGCCATAAATTCCTTTAACGAAGTGTCAGTGCAATCACTACGTTTCCGTTTGAAGCGCTGGGCCCTATTTGAACTGGGATGTGCATCATCCGTGGTTATATGTGTTGTGTTCAACTCAGGTTCAGATGAGCAGTGATCCATAGAGGGTGCCAAAGCTGTTAACACACTGCAACCTGATTTTATTTTTGATGCCACCGGAGCGGGAGTAAAATTTGTCGGCGATGGCGGCGGTGTGCGATTGATAGGCATCGTTCAATTTAAGTGACAATAATACAATTACTTCGTAGTGCAATAACAAAATGCAGCAGGTCAAAAACGTGATGAAGCGGCAAAGGTCAATAAGACTGGACGGCGATCGACAGTTTCATACATAAACTGGAGTCGTCCACAATAACAAGACCTCTCGCCTTAAGTTGGCGAGTAAATGAGATAGGGTGTCGAAATAGCTCAGATAAGACAAAGACGGCAGGATCAAAAACAGGTTATCACTCACGCACACAGCAGCTAATGCAGTAACGAATGCATTGTAATTATTTAACACACCGATGGTTCACTTAAACACTGCAACAATTTATTTTTTAACAAATGCGGATTAACAATAAACACGTCTGATCACCTCAGAAGTCCGGAGGGAAGGGGAAGATGACATCAACTTTCTCCGAGCGGTTGAAGTCAGGGTCAGCAAGTTCAACAAAGGAAGGCAATTTTAGCCCCTTAACAGAAAATGCAGCACAAGGCAGCACATTTGTGAGAACATCCATCACACCAAATTCTGATTTAATTTTAAATTCAGAACAACAGGAATAAACTTAAACAAACTTTATTTTTTATTTTGGTACTATGACCTCCTACACCAGCTACCACAGAATCAGTGTAGTCAAAGTCTTTACCTGTAAATTTAGTAGCTAAATTTTTAGATATGTAATTCTTTTGACTGCCTACATCTAACAGCATTCTACAAGTAACCCGATTACCATCAAAATCACATAAGCCAGCTTGAATCGTAGGCAGCAATGAAATATTAAAGTCATTACATACAGATGGCAACGCTACGTTGCAGCTCTCCCCCTCCTTGCACACAGTACCTGCTGTCTTCCCACTTGTACAAATGGACTGTTTGTCATGGTGTAACAGAGAGTGGTGACGCTCTTGACACTTCTTACATGTATCACTTTTGGGACAGCTTGATACACTGAGAATCCGCTAAACACAAGACACATAACTTTTCTTTTTTAAAAAAGGCTAATCTTTCAACTGCGTTAATTTTGAGAAATTTGAAGCAGTTACTTGTGCAATGAGACTTCTTACAGTAAGAGCAACTTTTGCTTAGGTGTTTTGCAGGGCTGGTAGTCGCATGAGAAAACACATGTACAGACCGCTGTCTCCTGCCATCTGTAGGAACATCTCTAACCAACATCTCCAACGCCTGGCTCCTCTGCTGTAAGAATTCAATAAAAGCCTGGAGTGATGGAAATTCATTTGCATTGCGTTACATCTCATAGTCACGGAGAGATCAATAATCAATCTTAGTGGACAAAAGGTGTATTAGTTCATGTCTAGTGACAATAACGAGTGATAGCACTGCATGAAATCATTTATAAATTGTCTCAAATTGTATGCTTTGCTAATTTTGTTAAGTGAAAATATATTGTTAAGATGATGTTGAGCGATAAGAATCTTATTGTCATACCTTTTGGACAGCAATTCCCATGCCTTACCATAATTATCACTTGTACACTCTAATGTTCACACTAATGAGGCAGTCTCCCCTTTGAGGCATGATTTTAAATAATAACATTTTGAACAGAACTGAGATTGCAATTATTGTGTACTAATGAGCAATACAAGTCCTTAAACTCCATCCAGGCACCAAAATCCCCCGAGAAGACAGGTAGGGATACGTTGGGAAGATGTATATCACCAGAGCTGTGCTTGGGCGGGTCCGCAGTCTCGCCTCGTTCCATCCGTTGAAGCTGCGTCCTCCTTTTATATATCTTATTCATTAAATCGGTATATTTGTTCTCGATTATTAGTCCTTCCTCTGTATGGCTGTCGTCAATGCCTTCCAGCTTCATGTTACAATCGTCGAGCCGTGAGAAAAGTTCGTTGAGTCGATTTTCAGCTACGAGTAATTCGGACGACGAAGTAATTCCAGTAACATCACCGAGGCTGTTCTCAATATTGGTGATGCGGCCTTTAAGATATCGACGCACATTTATCAATTTAACCTCTTCCTCGGGCGTCGGCGTCGGCGTGATCGGCCGCGTAGTCATATTTAAAACAGCACAACACGACTCAGCCAAATACAAAGGCAACGGTCGAAGGGCCAAATGAGCGATATATAATTGAAATGCAGCTCTGCTAACAACGATTTATATTTAAAAGACATCAAATAAAATTAATACAAAAATTATGTTGTACGTGTAATGGCGGCAAGAAAAGAAGAGAGCGAGAGAGCGTGCTCATAGACAACAGGAAGTAGTAAAAAATGTACATAGACAAAACAAGGAAACAGTGAGGCGATTACATTCTAGTGAGCCAAATGCACAGATGTAAAATATATATTGTACACGCAGAATTATCGGTAGTAACATCGGACGAGGCGTTGGTGGCGGTCGACCCGCACCACCCGCCGCTTTCGGTGGCCGTGCGACCAGGCCCCCCTCCCGCGCTCGACTCACCCCGCGACCGGTACTCGAACGCATCCACTGTAGCTAGCAATCATAACCATCCGAGGTGGAATTTTTATAAGGCGGACTATCAATTATTATATTCAAAATTATCTTGTAATGATTGGAGTGAAATGTATGAACTGAACGAAGTAGATCTATCTGATCTATCTGATGAAGAGTATGCTACGCAATTCGCAGAGTTTTTTAAGTCTGTATATAGCAAGGACCCACCCGTGCTAGACCCACACGCGGCGGCGACTTCAGGGGACGCTACCAGTGCACATGTTTATATTGGTGACTTCACTTTAAAAGAAGGCAAAGAAGCTCTGGAACGTCTTAAGCCAAAACGCTCAGCAGGCCCAGATGGTTTGCCAGCATTTCTCTTCAAAGATTGTAGTAGGGTATTGGCGGAACCCTTACATTTCTTATACAATATCTGTCTGAAAATGGCTGAATTTCCCGCTCAATGGAAGATCACTAGGGTCATCCCGGTGCCTAAGGGGAAACCAGAAGCGGACACCAGTGGATCAAGGCCAGTGGCAGTGTTATCGACGCCAGCCATGGTATTTGAATCGGTAATTCAGCGCCGCATGAAGCAACAAATACACCCTCAGCTGGTGGATGCACAGCACGGGTTCAGACCAGGGCACAGTACTACAACGAACCTGCTCAACTTCATGACAAAAGTGATCATGGTTGTAGATGCCGATGGACAAGTCGACGTCGCATACTTCGACTTCAAAAAGGCATTCGACACTGTTGATAATGACATCCTACTTACGAAGTTATAGAGAATTGGATGTGCGCCACATCTTTTGAAATTCTTTGTAAGCTATATAAGAGACAGCAATATGTAGATTACAATGGATGGGAATCGGAACCATATTACACCAGGTCTGGCGTGAGTCAGGGCAGTAACTTGGGCCCTCTTGAGTTTATCATAGTGATTAACACCCTACCAGAAGTTGTCATGTATGCCTCATCCTTACTTTTTGCGGACGACCTCAAACTGTTGCACGAAGTCAAAAGTGAAACAGATTGTGGTCGCTTGCAGGAAGATATAGACAGGGTTGTACAATGGAGTCACGACAACAAACTATATTTCAATTTATCCAAGTGTTCGGTAATGAGTTTCACACGCGCGCGGAATCCTTTGGTACATGAGAATCGAATAGATACTGAGCCTATGAAGAGGGTGTCACAAGTACGGGACCTGGGAGTCTATCTCACACCAGAATTGTCATTCCGTGAACACATTGCCAAGGTCTGTAAAAAGGCGTAAAGGAACATGGGATTTGTATTGAGGGAATCGCAGCGGTTCAATAGCATCACGACAATCAAGGTCTTGTATGATGCGCTTGTCCGGAGCCACCTAGAGCATAGTGCAGTCATATGGGCACCACATGAAGCCAAGTACATTGCAATGATGGAGAGGGTGCAAAATAAATTTACTAGGCACTTGTATTGGAGGATGTTTAGTACCGAGTTGGTACTGGTTGTACTAATGTGAAATACTATAGGTATACTATATGATATTATATGATATTACATGATATGATACTATATGATATACTATAGGTAGTATGAAATGAAACAAATAGTATTCCTGATCTGCTGGTATTATAATAATACTACTGATGAGTCGTCTCACAGCCCCTGTAGGGGAGCTGGGGATACCGTTTCGGGGCTTTTGGCCCCCTGACGGTGGTGTCCATCGCCGCACGGTGATCCGCGCGGGGCGTTGGGTTGGTGCGCCTGCACCCGGAGGAGTGCTGGCCGATGATGTCGCCTTGGCACTGGGCAACCAGTGAGTGTGGCACGCGTGAGAGATCCTCTTCACGCCGCCCTCAGCGCGGTACAAGCCAGCCGGGTGAGACCCCATGGGGAGAGGCCCAGCTAACGACCAGCGAGCAGGCGGCGACTAGGTGTTCTCACGAAGTCGTCGTCCTAGGTGTCGGGCGCGCGAATGAGCTCGCGCGCGTAGGGCCGGCCTTCCGGTGGTCGCGCGTGCAGAGGCGCAAGGTCCCGCAGATGCGGGTGCTGCGACCGGTCTACCCGCGCGAACATATTGGAGGCCAAGCGGCGGATGAAGTCGTCCAGGCTCTCGACCTTGAGGTCCCGTGCGATCGTCGCGTTCCTCACGTACCGAGGCGCGCCCACGATGGTACTGTTATAACGCGAACTTGAGATGCGTTTTTAAAAAAAAGAATTAATTAAAATAACGTGAAAAGTTTATTGAAATGAATATGATTAAAATTATAATAAGTAAAAATACGGAACAATACTTTAAAATAGAAACTTGGTAAAAGATGCGTCGCGGATGGAGGATAGGGCTGAACTGCGGTGGTCCGCGGTGAAGCCGTGGGACTGACGAGAAATGCTGACATAGCAAAATAATGTTACTAACTGAAAGTACTTACAAAGATCTAAGGGTAGAAAAACGTCAGCATATATACTAGCAGGGTTGAGGTATAACAGCCCCCCGCTGAAGAATAAACTTACTCGGTGAAAGAGCTAAGTTTTTAAGAGGATATTCTCAATCGAGGAGAAATCTCTTCTGGATTCTCCATGGAATTATCAATTGACTTCAATTCTAATTGAATTTGGTTTGGATTGCGTGTTACTACACTTCTTTTACCGAATTTCATGTACATTTTATATAAACATACAATAATGATAAAGATGACAGTACAAAATGTTAATATTGGATAACTAACATGATAGCTCAAAAGTGTGTCAGACTCTCGTATTATTTCATTGGATTTATTAATAATCTGATTGGAAATTTCATTAAAGTTTTTTAGTTTGTCAAGGTTAATGTTTTGAATTTTAACAAAGGGTATATTTGAAATATTAAACTTTTGAAAGTTGCAACATGTATCATTAATAATATTAAAGTCTGACCTAATATGATCAATTTTTAACTTTATATCAGACATTCCAAACAATTCATGATTTTTACAAAAGGCGGTACAGTTACCTGGTAGGTTTAAAAATCCTGTACCAATTATTTTATGCTCTGATATTTTGGAATCACAGTCAACTACTAATTTAGACATTTCTGATTGAACATACAGATAATTATTAAATTCAAGTTTATGCCAAACATCAATTTCACCATGAATAAATTTGGGATTGCATTGATTTGGCAAGTAAGTCATAATTTTAAACATGATTTCAGTCTCACAACTTGGGTTACTATTGACAGAGTATTCATTATGTGTTTTACATATGTAAACACTATTGGGTATTTTCTTACACGAATATAAACTATCTAAATAGGAGTACACAGACTTATCTTTACTTACAGCTATGAAGTCAGCAGCCGGTAGAATGAGACTGTATGAATAAGGATTTTTCAAATTATGCGGTACTGGTACCGGTATGTTTCTAAAGATATCAAATATAGTTGTGTGAATCAGGGGGATTTTACAAATAAAGATAATTTGTTTATTCGAATAAAAGGCTGCTAGTTCACTTAAATCTATGATTACATGAATATTATCTAAATCTAAGCTTACAGGTAATTCTTGAGACCTGGGTAAGTATCTTACATTGTTGACTAATTCGTCAAACAGTTGTTTCGGTGTCAGTATAGAGGGATGTAAGACATTACTTTTAGTAAACATAATTGCATTTTGCAAATCCTCTAATTTAAATGACAAAGTTAGCAAGGTTGACGTAAGACTATTGTACACCAGGTTCATTTTAGAAATTACCGTCATCTTATTAGATGCCATACTTATATTATTAAGACTATCTTCTAACATCTCGACAGCGTTATTCAAGCGTGCTTCATTTATGTTAATGAGAGCGAGAGTTTCATTATAATTTTGTAATGCACTTTTGGTTATTAAAAGTTGTTCTTTAATTAATTTAGCCAATTTCTTATCATTATTTTTTTAAGTTTTGAATAGAGTTGTCGTATTTGAATGCATCATTTTCATCCAAAGTACCTATGATGTGTTTGAGAACAGTTCCAATACCAGATATCCAAGCGGATCTCTTGGATTGCGTTGGCATTAAATGGGATATAGCATTATAATCTTTGACTATATCATTGTACCGAGAAGTTAATGGCTCTAAAATGTTATGGCATTCTTTGTCTTCAAGGACGTCATTTTGTTGGCACAAAAATCGAACTGTACCTAAAACGTTATTGATATTGTCGATATGCGGCTGTATATATGATATATCAAGAGGTATCAAAAGATGTAAATAATTGTCAGTAAATCTGACATGGCCCATTGGGTCAAAGTATATACCAGGGCTCTCGGATATAGGCTCGATGAGAGCTGAGTGGGCATAATAGAGACTAACGATAGCCAATCTGAAATGAAAATAGAATACTTATTTTATTCCAATCGAGTAAGTGAGTCTTTAGTAAAATGTATACAATGTTTGTATATAAATTTGTATGTTTTATTTGTATAAGTTGTATATAGATTTTATATATTTTATTTGTATATGGGATTTGTATAAGTTGTATATTATGTTTGTATATGGGATTTGTATAAGTTGTATATTATGTTTGTATATTTTACTTCTTTCAGTCGAAAGTAGCTACTGTGGGAAGTTCGGCTAACTTAACCTCATCGTAGTGATGTTTGATATGTCTACGATTGATTAAAACTGAGAGGGTGTTATTTCCGTGGATTTTCACCACTTTATAAGGCCCTTTCCAAATGGAAGATAACGATTTTCTGAGTCTAAGATGATTTTTGATATAAACAAAATCGCCAACTTTATATTTCTTAGGTTTTGCTCTTTGGTCATAATAAGTTTTGGAAATGCCTTTAGATTTAAGTATATTTTCTATTGCTTTTTCTCGGGAGTAGTTGAGCCTTTGTTGTAAAATGCGGACATAATCAGGGTAAGTTACGTCTGGCACGTTTTCATAAATTGAGTTGGGTATAAATGGTTTGCGACCATATAATAATTCGTAGGGGGTAAAATTTGTTGTGCAATGCGTGCTTGTGTTATAAGCCAACATTGCTGTATACACATAGCCAGGCCAATCAGTTTGATTTTCATTGACATATGACTTTAGGTATTCTTTTAAAGTCGAGTGACTTCTTTCTAATGCACCCTGTGTTTGAGGGTGGTATGGTGTAGACCAAAGCTGCTTGATTTTAAGAAAACTACAAGTTTGCTTGAATAGGTCAGCAGTAAAGTTGGTACCCTGATCTGTTAAAATGATTTTAGGTATACCAAATAAGGAAATGAAATGGACTAAACATTCACATGTTTCTTCAGCTGTTGTATTTGAAATAGGATAGGCAACTGAAAATTTCGTCAAGTCGTCTTGTAATGTAAGTATGTATTTTAATTTTCTAGTACCGGATTCCGGCAAGGGACCGACTATATCGAGGGAGATACGTTCAAATGGCTGAGTAGAGGTACTTGTTATCTGCATCGGTGCACGGTTAGTTTTCCTAAGAGCTTTGTTAGTTTGACATTGCTCGCATTTTTTGACATAGTTTTCTACATCAGAACGCATGTTCGTCCAATAGAATGTTTCTTGGATGCGTTTGAGCATGCGAACAGAACCTAGATGTCCGGCAATAGGAATATTATGATTTTCTTTTAATATTTTGGGGATTTCGGATAGAGATGGATATATCAATATGTTTTTATGAATATTGATAATGATATTAGTGTTATTGAATAGGAATAGTAGCATATTGCAAATTTTAATGTATTGTTGATTATCAAAGGGGTTTTTGAAGTCTGTAATTGAAATTTCGACTTCGTCGGGATAATTAACTATTAGTTCATTACGTAAACATTTGAGGCTGTTATAGATATCTTCATAGTCAGATTTATCGAAGTGGTGCACTTTTGTAAATAGGAAGATATATATTTTATTTAGGTGTTCAATTTTGATAAATGAATTTAACGTTCTTTCTCTGTTTAGTACTTCAGAACTGTCAGGTAAGTTTCCGAGAATATCGTGGATGAAATGATTTGACTCGTCCATATCTATCGAGGTAGGTATTATAATTATTTTATTATTACTTTTGAGTATGCTACTATTATGTTCTTTAATCTTTACATTTGATTTAAAATCTTTGCTATTAATACTTTTAAGGAATTTGGAATAGGAATCGTCATCGTTTAAGCAATCTAATAAGTCTGTTTTTTCTGTTTCAGGGACTAAGGCGTCGGATGGAACTTCAGTGTCAACAGTCGGAGAGTTAGTAATGGTACTTCCATTAGAGTCTCCTAACGGATCTAGTTCGTTGGTGGTTTCAACTTCATCGGGTGTGATTTCATCGGACAAATTATTTTCGGGAAGGAGTACGACTTCAGGACTCTTTAAGAGAGGATTTATGTGGATTGTTTCGTCTATGGTTATATCATTTAGTTTTCTGTAATCGATTACGATCCGCCATTTCTTTTGGCCGGATGCGTCGACCTTTTTTGGAACTATCCATATCGGAGAAGACCATGGAGAAGTTGAGGGTTTAATGATTTGTTGATCGAGCATTTTGCTAATTTGTTTTGTAACTTCTCCTTTATGTATTTCAGGGAATCTATATGATTTTACATTAATAGGTTGGTTAGAGGACGTATTGATTTCATGTTTCAATGCGTTTGTGGCTGTTAACTGATCATCAGCCAGATGGAAAATATCTGAATATTTGGAACATATATCATATAGAGCGTCTGATTCCTCAGAATTTAGATGGTTAACTCGCAATTGACTTAAGACTTCTGCAGTTCTTTGACTACATGAAAAGGAAGAATGAGTTTCTAATTTCTTTAAACTATTTACATCGAGAGGACTAAGTCGGAATTTATGATTAATATTAATAGGAATGGGATTGTCGGATATGTTGACCACACTAATGTTGACGCGATTGTTGTCTTTAACGGACACAATGCAGTTAGCAACTAAAAGTGAGTCAGATATATGTTGGTCGAAAATGATACCCTCTTTTATTTCGGGGTTGACGACTGAACATTCAATAATTGATTCAGTTCGACCAGGAATTATATATTTAGGCTCTTTAAATAAAATGTTAAGGGTACAGTCATTGATTTGCAATGTATCTGTACTATAGTCTATTCGACAGTTAAATTGTTTAAATAGGTCATTGCCTATGATACCATCATAAGGCAGATTAATCCCGTCAAGGACATGGAATTTATGCTTTAATGTTTTATTCTTACTTATTAATAAAATGAGTTCAAAGTCGCCCATACTTTGAATGGGTTCCTGTGGAACTATGCCTTTTACTAAGACCTTGGATTTTGACAAATTTGGGATATTTAAATTCTTTGATTTTTTAAGTAAGGATATGCCAGCGCCAGTGTCAATTAAGAAGATCAAAGGTTTGGTGGACGCTGACGTATTAATAGTAACACAAGGTAAGTATCGGTCATTCAGGTTAATTTCATGGATAGTCAAATTATTATTCGACGTATTTGGGTCAGAAATCGGTTCAGACGTTTTGGTTGAAACGCGGCTGCCATTTTGGGGCTGGTTACCCTGTCGTATAGCCGGTTTAGGAAGACTTTCAGTTTGGGGCTGGTTACCCTGTCGCGTAGTCTTGATTGAGTGACTTTCAGTTTGGGGCTGGTTACCCTGTC
Organism: Watsonalla binaria; assembly: GCA_929442735.1. Lineage (NCBI taxonomy): Eukaryota > Metazoa > Arthropoda > Insecta > Lepidoptera > Drepanidae > Watsonalla > Watsonalla binaria. The sequence continues at coordinate 7,884,624 of OV838939.1, read as the reverse complement.
GCGTAGTCTTGTTGTAACGACTTTCAGTTTGGGGCTGGTTACCCTGTCGCGTAGTCGTGATTGAGTGACTTTCAGTTTGGGGCTGGTTACCCTGTCGCGTAGTCAGAAGGGAAAGACTGTCGGTTTGGGGCTGGTTACCCTGTCGCGTAGTCTTGTTGTAACGACTTTCAGTTTGGGGCTGGTTACCCTGTCGCGTAGTCGTGATTGAGTGACTTTCAGTTTGGGGCTGGTTACCCTGTCGCGTAGTCAGAAGGGAAAGACTGTCAGTTTGGGGCTGGTTACCCTGTCGCGTAGTCTTAGGATGAAAGGTGTTTGTTTGGAACACGGAAGGATTTCGTTTTAAATGACGAATGGAATTAGTGTCGGTTTTGGGTGACTGATGTCCCGCACGACACGACATCGGGACATTTATTCGTTTAAATTGTGTAAGTGAACATGATCAATGGTATGATCAGTGTCATCACACTGGACATCGTTACCTTCATAGACATCGTTATTTTCATCAATAAAGTGAACACGCGGAGTGAAACCCGAGTGGGGCTTAAATTTTTGATCGCGAGAATACTGTGGATCGCGAGAGTGAGCTGATTGATGAGGACCACCATGGTTCCTCTTATTGTTATAATCGCGTAAGCGGCAATTTTCTATGGAATGACCTTCCTTTTTACAATAACGGCAAAATGGAACCGCGGAAGTGGAAGGCCTAACTAAATCAAATACTATAACTTCCGTAACTCTCGTAAATCATTACGAGAGTTACGGAAGTTAGAATTATTTGAGTGTGAGTGTGACCTTGAATTTTCATTAGGTTTAGGCTTATGTGGATTAGCTTTATAAATTATTTGCTGGATTTTCTCTTCCGAGACAGCAAGGTTAATGGCATCATTTAATTTCTTTGGGTCTTTGCAACGAACAATATTGGATAATCTTGGATGTAAACCGATAGTGAAAATATGAAGAGCTAAATCTTCCATAGCGGCGACTCGGCCAACCAATTCACTTTTCTTATTACTAGAGATATTAATTTCAGTTAATAATTGAGATAAACACGTTTCAACACGGAGTGCAAATTGGTTCACAGTTTCGCTACTGCTTTGTTTACATTCCTGTAGGTCGGTTAGAAGGTGGGCGTAGTGTTTTCGTTCACCAAACTGATTTTTCAAAAATTCTTTTAAAGCATTCCAATTATCAAATTCTTTAATTGAGCAAGCTATTTCGGCCTTTCCTTCCAACTGACATAACACATATTTAAATAAAAGGTCATGTTGACCAGGTGAAGCCAAAGAGAAAGCATTGTTGCAATTTGTAATAAATGCATTTAGTTTTTCACGTGTGCCATCAAAAGGTTTCACGAATTTAAGTAAAAAGTTTAGAGGAGTTTCAACATTTTCCATTTTAGTAGCCATTGTGTTAAAAGTTTATAAACGAAAGTAAATTGATATGAAAGAAAAGAATTGAACAAACAACTTTTGTAAATGCAATAATAAATAAACAGAATAATTATCTGAACGGTTATTAAGTTACTTAATGCACGGTTATAAATAAATTCTCAGTACAAAGATATGAAACTGCACGGTTGCAGTTTATGCCCGCCGTGAAGTTCACACCTGCATGGATGATAAGGATGATTCTAAGTATTGGACTTAGTATAATGATTAATTAATTAATTAACATGGGATAAAAAAATCTTAGAATAGGCACTGCACTTTGAAATAAATTGAAATAAGGATTTGATTGAAACACTTGGCACTTTTAAAATAGTAGTATAAAGGATCACTCACAGGATATAGGTACTCATCTGTACCATGACGTAAGATTGTAGGACGAATGCTGGACTCAGGAGGTCCGGAGGTTGAGCGAAGACACGTCGCTCTGGATCCCCGTCGCCGGTGGCACCCTCAAAGAGGTGCAGAGCCCCTGTAAGGCTCGTGCTCGACGATAGGTACGTGGCACTCGGTCTATCCTCAAGACCAAGCGCTTGGATGGATGGAGTTCAGCCGGGTGTGGTGACGCAATTTACGCACTATCACACTTTTGAAGGACGCACTTGTAGGACGCACTTTTGGACACTTTATTTGTTGCCGTACTGGAATGTTCGGGGCGTTACCGAGATATTAACGATCCCGGTATCCCACCGCTGCCACCAAATGTTATAACGCGAACTTGAGATGCGTTTTTAAAAAAAAGAATAAATTAAAATAACGTGAAAAGTTTATTGAAATGAATATGATTAAAATTATAATAAGTAAAAATACGGCACAACACTTTAAAATAGAAACTTGGTAAAAGATGCGTCGCGGATGGAGGATAGGGCTGAACTGCGGTGGTCCGCGGTGAAGCCGTGGGACTGACGAGAAATGCTGACATAGCAAAATAATGTTACTAACTGAAAGTACTTACAAAGATCTAAGGGTAGAAAAACGTCAGCATATATACTAGCAGGGTTGAGGTATAACAGTACGCAGGGCGGCGGACTGTTGTTGTTGTAGAGTGGCTTTGGCAGTCGCGCTCGCCAGGGCGTACCAGGCGGGCGCTGCGTACGTGAGGCGAGACCGCACGTAGGCCTTGTAGACCCCCAGCTTGGTCCTGAGGGGGAGGCGGGACGAGAGCACTGGACGAAGAAGTGCCCTTGTGACACGCACATTGGCGACGACTCCCTTCACGTGGTTGCTCATCATCAGGCGACGGTCGATGGTTACCCCGAGGTACTTCGCGGTCTTCGACCATTCGATCTCCTGTCCTTGCATCTTCAGCTTCGGCGGGTTGATCGGTGCGGAACCGACGAACAACGCTTGCGTTTTCGCCACGTTCACCGACAATCTCCATTTGGCCAGCCATTCTGGCAGACCATCCAGGTTGCGCTGCATCTTGGACGCGGCGTGGTTCTTGTTTATAGAGGATGTGTAGTACGCCGCGTCGTCAGCGTACAGGGCCAGATGGCAGTCCTTCGCCACTGGGATGTCGTCGGTGTAAGGCGCGTAACACACAGGGGAGAGACAACTCCCCTGCGGTACTCCCGCTTCTATGCGTCGTTCGTCGGAGTGCGCTCCCTCTACCGACACGAAGAATCTCCGGTCTAGCAGGAAGGATGCAAGGACTTTGACAACTCGGCGAGGAATGGTCGACGTCGATAGCTTGTACAGCAGACCGTTATGCCAGACGCGATCAAACGCCTTCTCCATGTCGAGGAATACTGCTACCGTTGTCTCGCGCTTATTGCGTGATACGGTGAGTGAGTGCAGTACCCTCGACAGTTGGAGCGTCGTAGAGTGTTCGGCCCGAAATCCATGTTGCTCCGGGCGAGGTGGGACGTGGGGCACGATGCGTTGCAGCAGGAGCTTCTCGAACACCTTCGAGAGCGTCATCAGCAAGGAGATCGGCCGGTAGCTAGTTGACAGCCGCAGATTCTTCCCGGGCTTAGGCAGCATTATGACCTTCCCTACCTTCCAGGGTGTTGGGAAGTGGCCCAGGCGCAGGATTCCGTTGAACAGGCGCGTCACCGCCGCCAGAGCTCGAGGCGGGAGGTGACGCAGCGCTGTGTTTGTGATGCCGTCTGCGCTTGGGGCTTACTTCAGGGGGCTGCGAAGGAGGGTCTTGCTTATCAGCACGGGTGAGAAGACGACTGGGTCCTCTCCATTAGCTACCGGCTGTGCGAAGTACTCTCGGAGGCACAGGCGGTGCACGCTACTCCAGCCTTCCTCACTCACAGACTGGATGTGACGTTCCCAACTCTCGGCGGCCTGGGCGGAGAGCGCCTTTTTGACCCTCTCCGAGATTTCATTGAGTTGGCCCTTGAGTGTGGGACAGCGTGTTTGCTGCCACTGCTTCCGAAGGCGCCTTTTTGTCACTAAGAGTTCCTTGACACCGCCCGGGAGTGGCTCACGCCGTTTCCGAGTCGGTGTGGTGTGCGATGATGATTCTAAGGCGCCTTGCATTCTCTCCATCACTTCAAGGGCTAGGCGATCGATGTCTTCCGGGTTGTTGATTGGGAACGTCGACCAGAGGTCCGCCTGTAGGTGTTCCGCAAACCTCCTCCAGTCTGTGCATCGACGTGGTGCAGGTGGAAGAATAGTGTCGGGATTTGCCGTCAGGAGCAAAAGCACCGGCATGTGGTCTGAGCCTAGGTCGTCCAAGAGGACTTCCTGGGTGAGCTGGCAGTTCAGGTCCGAATGGACTGCGATGTCCAGAACGTCAGGAAGCTGACTGACTGAAGGCGGGTAATGGGTAGGGACCTCAGGTCCACTGACCACATAACCCGCCCTCTCCGCGTCGTTGAACAGCTTCCTGCTGTTCCGACAGATTCGTGCTGAGTTCCATCCTGTGTGTTTGCAGTTGAAGTCGCCCGCGATGAGAGTCGGCACGCGGCCGTCCATGAGACCACGGACGTCCTCCACGTGTAGACTCCCACCCGGCGGGCGGTACGCGGCGTAGATGTGCAATGGGTTTGAACCACCCATATACACCTCCACGCCGAGCACGTACATCGACTGCAAACGAACAGGTGGAAGCGGCTGGTGCAGGATTCTTCGTCGGACCAAAACTGCCAGCCCCCTATAGGCCCGGCCTTCGTCCGAGATTTCGTCCTGACGGTAAATCACGTAATTTGGAATTTGGCCGCAATAAGGTCTCTGAAATTAGCACCACGTCGGGAGCCTGTTCCACGAGGAAGGCTTTGAGAAAGCCGGTCTTCGGTGTTACGCCGCCGGCGTTCCAGTGGACCGCCCGGAACGGTCTACTTCTACAAGAGTCTGGTGAGACCGCCCAGGACGGCCGGAAGCGGGTCGGAACCGGTGCGAATAGCGACCAGCACCTCTTGCAGGACCTCCAGGGCGATGTCGATCGCCCCCGTCCTGTCCTTGTCTGTCGACGCCTTGCCCCTTCTGGCGGAAGGTCGGGGGCCGGCGTCTGTGCCAAGAGGTGCTGCCGCTCCTCCGGGCGCAGGTTTCCTCTTGGGTAAGGCTTGCTTCGGTGCAGGGGGCGCGGTGGTTGCTGCCTCCGCGGTTTTCACCGCCGCCTTCTTCCGGCGCCGCCTCCGCTTCTTCTCGCCGTGGCGGGAAGTCGGCGCGTTTGCCGGGGCCATCAATGAGGTGGTGGTGTTGGCCGCCACCTGCGGCTTCTGGCTCGCGCCGTCTGTGGGGCCCGTCGTGCGAGCTACGGGGCCTGCCTTCTTGTTCCTGGCCTCCCGGCGGAGGACAGGGCAGGCCACGCTGTTGGCTGGGTGGGCCCCCTTGCAGTTGACGCAGGTGGCGGGCTCCTCCCGAGGGCGTGTGCAGTCGCGCGCGGCGTGTTCTTCGCCGCAGCGCACGCATGCGAGGGGGCGGTGGCAGGCGTGCGATGAGTGCCGGAATTGTTGGCACCTATGGCACTGTGCCGGCCCCCGCTTCCCCCGCCAGGCTTCTATCTTGACCCCGGGCATGCACAGGATCTCGGTGACATCATAGATGCCCGGGGTGGTGGTGGCGGTGCGCTGCAGCTGCGCGAAGAATATGCAGCCTGGGCGTCCCTGACGTGCGCGGATCTGGCGCACGTATTCGGGCTCGAAGCCCAGGCTGCGTAGGTCCTCCTGGATCTCCTCGGGAGGAGTGTCTGCGGGTAGGCCCCGGATGGCCACCTTCAGGCTCCGCTCCGCCGGGAGTGAGTAGGAGAACCAGGAGATCCGGTCAGATTTCTCCAGCTCTGATAGGTATCGCTGGATCTGCCGGTACTCCTGGTCATCACGAGGGGTGAACCGCACCCCCTTGCCGAATGGGCGAGCATTGGGTGCGTGTCCTAATTTATTTTTCAGCGTCCTGAAGTGGGTCGCCCAATTCGGCAAGTGTTCCACAATCAGGGGGGGGTACTTGGGGCGCGGGGGGTCCTTGCGCGCCCCTTGGGGTGCGGCTCCATCTGTGGTGGTGCCGGCGGAGTCAATGGTGGTGGTGGTGGTGGCTGTCGGTGGCGGCTGTGTGACGCTTACCCGTGGGGGGGATGGAGGCGGCGGTGTGCGGCGCACGGCGTCCGCGAAGGATGTGCTCGGCTGCGATGGAGGGGGCGGCGGGGGACGGGTTCCCGTCACTGCCCTCGAACTCACCCTCGGATCCCGTTGAGGCAGGGGTGCGGGTGCAGGTGGGTGCCTTGAGCTCCTAGGGGTGTCCCCTAGGTTAGGGCGTTTGATGCCCCTATTGGTGTTCTCCTCCTCGTCGGAGCTGGTGAGGCGGCGGCGGGAGGCGATGGTGGTGGTGGCCTGAGTGGCAGGGGGTGCCAGCTCCTTCCTGACATCGCCCATCCGCGCCTCAAAATATGGGGCCAGGTACCGGAAGAGTTCCTCCGATATCTCCCCACTCTGCCGGAGCCGGACGACTGTCGTGGCGTCCGAAACAGTGTGGGGACCGGAGGGGTTCCGCGAAGTACCCGGCCCATCATCCGAGGCGTGGAGGGCGGGTGGGGGCACCGGCGCTGAGGTGCGCTTCGGTGCTGGTGGGGCCGGCATGTACCCCTGGAAGGGCGGCGCCGACGGCGGTACTAAAATAGCCGGCGAGCGGCGTCGCGGCGGGGATGCGGCGGGGCGCATTAGGGGCGCCTATGACGGGCGTTCTGGAACCGTGGTAGTGGTGGTGGTGCGCGTGGTGGTAGATGCTGGGGCAGGTGCTGCCGGGGCAGTGAAAATTGCTGCTGGTGCCCTCGTCGTCGCTGGTGTCCTCTCGGCGGCGGTGCGCGGCAGAGGGATACCGGAGCGGCGAGGTGGGCTCGATCTCGTTGTAGGTGGGGCGCGTGGGCGGCTGCTGCGCAGGCGCGGCACTGGGGCGTCGCGTTGCTGCGTAGCTGCGGCGGCAGGCACGCTCGAGCGGTGGGGGGAGCCTCGCGCGGAGGACCTACCCGACAGGGTTCCTGACAGAGTGTCAGAAACCCCATCATCGCTGACGTCGGAGTGAATCCCCGACATCGCGATTGGCAGGTCGACTCGACGCGCGGGCAACCGGTGAGAGTGTGTGGGGCGTGTAGTCACGCCGCTGGTCCTCAGGCGCGCAGCGGCCAAGAGCCGGGCCTAGAACCCCAGGACCCCGGCTGGGGTGAGGGGGGGTTTCGGCCGGGGACGGCGCTGCGGCTGCCGGATGCCGGGTCAGGGGCGGATGTCCACGCCTCACGAGAACGGGGGCGAGGGGGCTACTCGGCCAACTTTTGCTCGGCAAAGGCGACCGAGTTCGCGCCCGTGTGCTCCGGAGCACAGGACTGGACCACGAGCGACGACCGACTGTGGCAGTCCTTATAATAATAAAACAAGCACCACACACTTAACTATTGAGTGCGACACTTTTAATAGCGCGATGTAAAATACTAGTGGCGCCATCCTGTGACAAGGCGTCGAACTAAACTTAATATTATTTATTTAAAATTCTATTGGGGATGGTTCGTGAACATACCGCCCACCAAGGACATTTAGTGCAGAAATGTCCTTTGACAAAGATTTAAAAAAAAAAAAAACAGTACATAGACTTGATAATGCTCTGATCTTATAATAACAAGTACGGTATTGTTAATCATGAATAACAAGTACTTCCAGCGATAACAACAAGTTATTTGTACTAAAATATACACAAAAATATTGCAGACTATAATAGTTTAATTAGGGTAATTTTTAACAAGAAACATCTTTATAACTTTAAATTAACAACAAAATAAAAACTACTTAAGATAACATGTGTATTAATAGAATAAAGGTACTTCACAAAAAAATGTTCTTAATCAACTATAGGTAAAATACAAAGTTTGGATGTTGGTCTTTTAACCGTTGACGTTTTAGTGCGTACTGTGACTACACGGGTGATATTATCATCACCTGGATGTTTTTGTAAGACGCGACCTAAGAGCCATCGACTTGGAGGTAGATCATCTTCCTTAATCAGAACAATATCTCCTATTTTCGGCTCTGGTACTTGAGCTGACCATTTATACCTATTCATCAATGTCGACAAGTACTCTTGAGACCAACGTCTCCAAAATGTCTGTAACATTCTCTGAACAAATTGCCATCTTGCCAAACAATTCATGTTCGAGTTTTCATAATTAATGTCAGGAACGCTAAGTAACGGCTCCCTGACTAAGAAGTGACCCGGGGTTAATGGCAATGATTCACCAGGGTCTGAATTGTTCACAATACTAATCGGTCGCGAATTTAAACAGGCCTCTACTTGACAGAGGAGAGTACTAATTTCCTCGTATGTCAGAGTCGAGTCACCTATTACTCGTTTAAGGTGGTATTTTGTGGATTTTACACCTGCCTCCCAAAGACCTCCGAAATTCGGTGCGTGGGGTGGGATGAAATGCCATTCTGGAACGTGTGTTTCTAAATTTTCTGCTGCAGCAGATTGCATGGATACCAATTGTTGCAGCTCTCTAGAGGCGCCTACAAAAGTAGTGCCATTATCGCTCCACAATTGAGCACAATGACCTCGACGTGAAACAAATCGCCTAAAGGCTGCTAAAAAGCTTGGAGTAGTCATGTCACTCACCACCTCTAAGTGTATAGCGCGAGTGGCCATACACACTAACAAACTAATGTACCCTTTATAGGAGCGATGACCTCGTCCTTTGGAAGTTCTAATATTAATGGGTCCAGCGTAATCTACGCCACTATGGAGAAAAGGCCTTGCAGGTGAGCATCGAACGGCTGGAAGAGAACCCATCATTTGGTTTTTAATATTAGCTCTTTATTTCGCACAGATAACACACATACGAACATGTTGCTTGACCAAATTTTTGGCTCCAAGTACCCAATACGCTGTCCTGAGGTAATTTAACATCAGCTGTGGACCGCCGTATAATGTCTTTTGATGAGCATCAGCTATTATGAGCTGTGTTAGATGTGACTTACTAGGTAGAACGATTGGATGCTTGGTTTCCTCATCTAGTGCTGACTTCTCGAGTCTTCCTCTAACTCTTATGATGTCCTTGTCATCAAGATAAGGGCAAAGTGATTTTAGTTTGTTTGTCTTAATTTGCAAATAACCTTTGTCCTGTAAGTGTGTAAATTCCGTATAAAATTCTTCTCTTTGTGTTCTTTTTATGCAAATCTGCAATGCTTCATCAATTTCTTTGTTCTGTAAATACTTAGTTTTATATGTACCCTTCTTTAAGAATCGTCGACAATAAGCAACTACTCTCAGTAGTTTCATTAATGAGGAAAACTTCTCAAATATTGATTTTTCAGGGGTTGTACTCAAATGGGATTTCACGGATTGTTCTAATGTCGTATTTATATCTGTTTGTCTATTGTATATTATAGCATGGAGGGGAATATTCCCCTTGAGGCACAGTCAGCTGGGTTTAGCTTGGTCGGGACATGCCACCATTGCGAAGAGTTTAACGATGTCAAGATCTCAGCTACTCTGTTAGCTACGAAGGTTTTCCACCTACTGGGATGACAGTTCAACCATGCAAGGACCACAGTAGAATCCGTCCATGCCCTAATTTTGTCCTTTGGGATACTTAACACTTCAGCGGTCTCCAGTAACAATCGTGACAATAAGACTGCTCCACACAATTCTAAGCGAGGTATGCTGACCTGTTTAATTGGTGCTACTCTCGTTTTTGCTCCCAGAAGAGCAACTCCTATGCTGCCATCGATATTAACAATCCGAACGTAACCACCGCCGAATATGCCGACTTGGACGCGTCGCAGAAGCCATGTAGTTAGATAGATAGATAGATAGATAAAACGTTTATTTGCCACACACTAATAAGTTAAATAAAACTACAATTATGAAGACCTACAAAATAAATATTAACAGCAAATGAGTAAACGAATACAAGGAACTTAGGTCTAGTAATATGACAGTGCGCTGCAGTGGTGCAAATAGGCCATGGCTCAGTGTATCGCTTTGTTCTTACGAACAAAACACTGGTATTCTGCCACCACCCAAAATTCAACTAAAATTATGCATATATTGTGGAAGAGAAAGTTGTGCATGTGTGTGTAATAATGTGCAAGGAATCAAGACTGAGCCTGAGTGTCTGTTTGATATGAACAAGCTATCAGGTAGACTGTTTGCAAAGGCAATAATGAATTAAATAAAATATTTACCAAAAAATAAAAATTCAAATCGGAGAAAACAAAATAATGCTAATTAGCCCCACACTATACAAGAAAGTCCGCCACCGAGTAACCCTGCGGAATACCAATCATTTGTTTGGTTAAAAGATAATTCTTAAATTGTTTTTTAAAAGAGTTCTTAGATGTAAGCCCTCTCACGGGCGGTGGAATATTATTCCAGCATTTAGTTGCATGGTAGCGGAAACTGCCAGTGAAAGCTGTAGTTCTATGATGCTGACTAGTCAGAACATGACGTGTAGACCTGGTACCATATCGCTCATGAAACGGAGATGTTTTAATTTTTGAAAACAAGTATGCTGGTCTCTTAAACTTAATAACATCGAATAACAAACCAGCAAGGTGCAAATGCCTGCGTGAAGTCATATTCAATATTGCGGCTTTATTTAAATATGGCGTGATGTGACTCCTAGGTGGAATATAATAACAGAATCGGCAACACGCATTTTGAATACGTTGAATAAGCCTACGGGTCTTTGACTGCAAACGCGGCCCGTAGACCAAATCACCATAATTTAACCGAGCGAGAATCAGCGACTCACATAAGGTTACTCTGACTATTCCACTGACAAGATTACGTATATTATAAATAACTTTTAGGCGGTAGAAACAAGACCTAATCAGATTAGCTATGTGCGTTTCAAAGCGAAGCTGGCTGTCAATTACGATTCCTAGATTTTTGGCCTCATTTACGCGTTCAATATTTTGACCACCAATAAGAAGTGTAGGATTGCTACCCAATATACTTGCAATTTGACGTTTTGAACCCAGCAACATATGCTTTGATTTATTCGGGTTCAACAATAAACCATTTTTGTAGGCCCACAAAGCTACATTGTGAAGATCTTCGTTCATTTTGCATACCACATCATTGAAGTCTCTAGGATGAGCTGATAGATACAATTGAACGTCATCAGCGTAAATGTGGTATTTACTATGCTTAATAGCGTTAGTTATGTCTGCGCTATATATTATAAAGAGTAATGGACCAAGTATTGAGCCCTGAGGTACTCCACGCTTTACATATTTCGGGTCCGAAATAACTGAGGTACCATCTTGTTTTATTAATTTCACGGACTGGGAACGGAGAGTGAAGTAGCTTTGAAACCATAGTAAGGCTTGGTAATCGACACCGTAATACATTAGCTTTGAAAGTAACAGAGGAATATTTAGACAGTCAAAAGCTCGGGAGAAGTCAAGCAACGCCAGGCTGGTGCCATTTCCACGATCTTGTTCCGAAAGTATGTTGTCTACTACATCCAGCAAGGCAGTTACAGTACCCATGCCTTTACGAAAACCAGACTGGCAAATGGGTAATATATTACATTTTTCTATATAACTGGATAGCTATAAGTATATAGCTTTTTCCAACACCTTAGACAAGAAGGGTAAAACACTAATCGGTCTTAGATCTTTAGTACCGGATGGATTATCAACCTTAGGCAAAGGAGTGACTATAGCCGCCTTCCACAAGCTAGGCACTTCACCAGTCACAATAGACTTGTTAATTATGTTTGTGATTACTGATAACGTGTGAGGAAGTGTGAGTAGAATCATATCTCTGCAGATACCGTCAACTCCAGAGGCATTCGAAGTAATCGAAAGTATGATTTTACCAATCAGACTAACATCAACCGGCTAGCACTGCTATGTTTGTGAAATGCGAAGTAGGTCAATTGAGACAAAGGGACCGTTTCTCCTCCAGGAATATCTAGAAATCTATCATTAATAACATTTGCATCGTTTAAAAAAGAAGGGAGACAGTTATCCTTATCATTATCCGGCAATATCGTGTTTTTCAGGTTTCTCCAAAACAATTTAGAATTCTTATAATTAGCTTCGATGAGATTATTATAATATGCACGTTTCTCGTGACGTATACTATCTTTTAAAAGTTTTTTGAGGTCGATATAATATTTTTTTGAAATTTCAGTCTTTGATTGACGATACCGCTCATGAGCTTTATTTCGCATTTCCATCATTAATTTAATGGAGTCGGTTATCCAAGGTAATCTAGTATTTGGCTTTATTTTTACAGTTTTACTAGGTGCATGTAAATCAAAAAGAGATATCAATAACGAGTTAAACGTATTGACCATGCACTCAACTGTATTCAGTCTTGAGACCGCATCCCAGTCAATACATTCAAGGTCTATATTGAAATTATCCAAATTTATGTCCTTGAGTGGTCTGTAAGTTATTAATTTAGAAGGAATTTTATTACGTTTGATTGTCATTGTAATATTTATCATAGAGTGACCAAGTGAGCCAGTGATGTTTGTGACAGATACATTGCAAACAGGGGTGTTTGTACATACAACGTCTATGAGCGTTGCATTGTCATTGGAGTAGTGGGTAGGCTCAGCCACAACTTGTTCCAATTCCATGTACTGTAAAAATTGAATTAGTTTTATAGTTTTATCCCTAGTGCTTTCTAGCATGTTTATATTGAAGTCCCCGAGCAAAATAACATTATCATATGTGGAGAAGTGAGATATAGTAGCGGTTAATGCATCAAGGAAAGTGTCAACGTTAATCCAATCTGGGCGATAAGCGGTTCCTATTAAACAGCTACGACCATTAAAAGATAACCACATTTGTTCGATCTCGGCAGCGGGATGAGTGACGAGTTGCGCACGTACTCCCTGCTTGATGTAGAAAGCCACTCCACCTCCGCGCCCTCCACGCATACTAGTCGGGCGGGGGGCATTGCGCAGTCGGTAGCCGGGCACTGCAGGCGCACGTTGCTCCTGTCCCGCGCGCAACCATTAATTTATTAAGAAATTTGAATATTTTTGATCATAAAAGTCAGGAGTGGCAAATCTTTTATGGTAAACTTGAAGTATTCTTGAAGTTAAACTGTATAAAGGCTGAAAATAAATGCGCGGTACTACTAACTCACTTATCGGATGAGTCCCACCGCCTCGCCAGGAACCTCGTCCACCCTGAGAAGTTGGAAACTGTGTCGTGGGAAGAGCTTGTTAAAGTACTCAATGGGCACTTCCAGCCGAAGAGGTCAACGTTCGCTGATAAGGCAAAATTTTATGATGCAATCAGACTCGATGGCGAAAGTGTCGAAGATTGGGCGGCGCGTCTCAGAGGACTCGCCGTATATTGTGATTTCGGTGACGAATCTGTCCAGCAGTAAGGTATCCACTTACTGCTGGACAGATTCGTTCTAGGTCTCAGAGCCGGACCAGAGAGAGATCGGCTGTTCGAACAAGACGTAAAGTCACTGACGCTTCCCAAAGCGTTGGAGATAGCCCAGCAGGCTGCATGCGCACGCTCCGCGCGTGCCTACCAGGGTGCGGAGGAGCTCATCAAGCAGGAGGCGGTGTATCGTGTCGGCGAGCGCAAGAAGGCGCGGGCCGCCGCGGGGCCGCCCGCGCATGTGCTGCCGGGAGATGTGCGTTGTTCTGTGTGCGGTATGAAAAATCATTTGGCAGAAAAGTGTCGGTTTAAAAACTATCGGTGCAATATTTGCAATGAAAAAGGCCATCTGAAGAAAATGTGTAATGTTAAATGGGCCAAATCATCATTAAACAAGGTTGAAGCGGACTGCAATGAAGTCAGTGATGGACACGAATACAAGGAATGCAACCTATTTAATTTGAGGTATGTGGACTATGACCCTATTAAAGTGGATGTAAGGATAGATGACAAGCTTTTTTCTATGGAACTAGACTGTGGGGCGGGACGTAGTGTGATATCAGAATGTTTTTACTTAAAACATTTTAAGCATGTCAAACTTTCAAAAACAAATCTTGTATTTTGCTTGTACACTCAACATAAAATCATACCTTTGGGTTATTTTGATTGCGTCATAACATACAATAATGTAAATAGAAATATACAGTTTTATGTAATAAAAGAAGGTGGTCCGCCCCTCCTGGGACGTGATTTCATGTCGCAATTCAACTTAAAATTAATGAATGTTTCGGATAGTTATAATATTAAAGCAGAATCTAAATGTAATGAGGTGCAGCAGATCTTGAATGACTTCCCTGACTTATGGAAGGATGAACTTGGCCGTTTCAATCAATTTGAAGTAGAATTACATTTAAAAGAAAATGCAATACCTAAATTTTTCAAACCACGTCCTATACCGTTTGCCCTAAAAGGAAAAGTAGAAGAGGAATTGAGTAGACTTGTTAGGTTGGGTATTTTGGTCCCAGTACAGTATTCAGAGTTTGCCACGCCTATAGTTCCCGTTTTAAAAGAAAACGGCAAAGTCAAAATAGCTGGAGATTTTTCTTGTACCCTAAATAAAGTTTTGAAAATTGAAAAATATCCGCTACCCCACATAGAGGAAGTGTTTGCTAAGATAGGAGGAGGGCAACATTATTCCAAGTTAGATTTCAGTAACGCGTATAATCAATTTGTCTTATCAAAATCTTCTCAAGACCTTACCACCATCAATACGCCAAAAGGTTTATTTAAATAGGCGTCTAGTGTATGGTCTCGCGAATGCTCCAGCTATTTTTCAACGGGCCCTAGAAACCTTAGTGGCAGGTATAGACGGTGTGTCAGTGTGGTATGATGACCTGTGCTTAACTGCCCCTACTCGCTCCTTACATTTGACAAGATTGCGTGAATTATTGTCCAGACTTCAAAAAGCGGGGTTGAGACTTCAAAAAGATAAATGTGTGTTTTTTGAAGAAAGCGTCACATACTTGGGTTATACAATAGATAGGCACGGCTTGCGAACATGTTCAGAAAAGGTGGAGGCTATTTTGAAAGCTCCGACCCCTTGTAGTGTTACGGAATTAAAAAGATTTCTCGGCGTAGTTAATTACTATAGGAATTTCATTCCGAATGCATCGTCATTACTTAGTCCGTTGCACGAGTTATTACGTGAAGGTGCAGAGTGGAGGTGGGAGGAGCGGCACCGGTGTGCGCTGCAGAGCGTGCGGCGGGAGCTCGCCTCGGAGCGCGTGCTGGCACACTTCGATGCACAGGCGCCGCTCGCGCTCACCGTGGACGCGGGCCCCGCGGGCCTCGGAGCAGTGCTAGCACATATTGCGCCCGACGGTACCAACAAACCGATCGCATTCGGTTCACGCTCTTTAACACCTAGTGAGAGAAACTACAGCCAAATTCAGAAAGAGGCCACCGCTATAGTATTTAGAATCAAGCGATTCCACCAATACTTATATGGTCGGGAAGTGCCTTTTATCTTAAGGACGGATCATAGGCCCCTCTTATCAATTTTTGGCAAGAAAGATGGTATAGCGGTAACGGCTGCTCTTAGGCTTCAGCGGTATGGGTCATACACAAAATTGACGCAAAATATGTTCGCTCATAATTGAACAAAATTAGAGTATTTTGTACCAGTATCAGTATTTTTTATAATTTATACACATTTTAATGTATGGTTTGTTGTTAAGAAACATTCGTTTTTTTATATTAATTTAATCATTATAAAACAAATAAGTCCCCTCCTGTAGATTGTTCGGATATGGAGTACTAGACTTCGGATGGCATTTAAGAATAGTTCATATTCTTTATATTATTTGATCATCATGGTAAAACGTTACACATATATACAGGAACATGTTTAGCTGCATGAAAATAAATTAACAACATTCAGCAGTGATAGTTTGATAATAAACATGTTGTTCCCGAATTCCAGGTCTCCTCCTGTGGACGCATAAAATGACCAATAATTTTGTGTGGAATGGAACACGCCTTAGCTTTCATTATTTATGTTGGCAGAACTGAATTCTCTATCATTTGGTCGTTTGAAATTTGGTTGCGGTGCGTAAATTTCGTAATTAAAATATATTTTTAAGCGATTACACAAGTTTTTGTCAAATATCAGTGCGTCTTTCCTTCTAGACTTGTTGACAAGTAAGTAAAATTATTGAAATTTTATAATTGCTATGGTATTGAACGTTTTAAGGAGTTGTAATCAAATGTCAAATTGTTCAATTTCTAACCTCAAGATTATGTGTATTAATTTGGAATAACTACTTTCGTGCCCCTCCTGTAGAAATCTTTTGTGTAGACATAGTGTCTACAGAAGAGTCAATGCCTACAGAAGTGATTATTATATGTACATATCATCCCCTAATTGCTAATGGGTTAGGCATAAAGGTACTGGGCATCATTCCACGCTTGCCATGAAAAGCTCTTTTGCTTCGTAATTATAAAATTCAGGTAATATATATACATATGGCAATCCCACCGTGGTGGAGGAACGAAAGAAGAAGAAACGAAGACGAGACCAGAAAAAACTACGCATTCGTCGCGCACGGGCTAAATCTATCACACAGCTCTTGAAGAAAGAAGATGAAAAGATAGAGAAGCATTGAAAAGAAAGTAAGAAAGAAAAAAGACTTATGAAGTCCATGAAAGACTCCTAGAGAGCAAAGGTAAATCCGAAAGTCGTGGAGAGAAAACCTATTGAAGCATGGAATTTGGAATATGAGTACACTTACATGGCATTATAGCGAAAGGGATCACGGAAGAACAGCACCTGATGGGGTAGGCAAAGTAGGTTGGAAGAATTAATGTTTTGTTAGGCAAAGTACTGTAAAGGAATTGAAGTTTAAAGAATTGACGAAAAACGTATATCTGATATTCAGTATCTTGCGACCTTTCAGTATCTTGCGACCACATGTGTCCCTAATGTGAAATACAGCAATTAGCTTGGACTATTAGAAGCGTTTAACTTGCTTGATATGTGGCGCTCATGTATCCCGCCCACAGAATGAACTTGGAAAAATCTAAATTCTATACGACGATGCAACCAAATCATCTGTGAATCGAGAAGCTCACAATTCTTTAAGCAATTCCCCGAATACTTCGCCACAGCCAGGAACACCTAATAGTTCGCAGAATGTATTCCCAGGTGTCCTGCGAGCCCCAACAACTCCTGATGCTACCACTCAATCAACTGATGCTACTACCAGTCAATTTCGCCTGGTTATTCTGATAGGTTGACACCTGAAACTTGGATTGACCCGATGTTTACCAGAAATATTATGTTTCGTAAAAAATACGTTTTGCTTCTGATTCTAATTCTGATTCATCTTTGGATATATTTATTCCAAAGAAACGAGTACCTTTTCCCATCGTTTGGGGCAATTCTAATAATGAGAATTTTTTTTTATACTTAATAAGATAACGGGCACAGGAGGATATGTCTTTTCTGTGGAATTTTATTATATTTTTTTTTATTGATGATTGTGAAGAACTAGGTATTTTTATTTTTAATAATTATCATGAAGAAGTGGCTAGAATTATGCTTACGTATTTTTTTATCATATCGTTTCATATTCCATAATTATTAAACATAATTTACGATCTCCTGTAGACTGTATGGTCTCTTCAGTAGACGTAAAATATAAAAAAAATGATTTTTTCAGCAACCAATAAAGACTGAACATTGTTGATAATTTTCGAAGGATGTTATCCCTTATGTTTAAATAAATCAAGTTTAAAAAATAAGAATATTGGAACTTTTTTTTTAATTTCTTTCGGTGTAGTGATTTTGTGTATGACCCGTATGCTATAATGTTGTCAGCTTATAACTTCACGATTCAATACATAAGTAGTAAAAACAATATAGTTGCAGATTATTTTTCTCGGTCGCCGCTGCCCGTCAACAACACCGATAAACAAAGCGACGATATACATATGCCTATATTGTTCTTGGACGCTGCGACGGAACCGGTTTGTTATGAACGAGTTAAACGCGCCACTGCAAGCGATAAGGTGCTGCAGACGGTAATTAATTATATGAAGCATGGGTGGCCGCGTAAAATAATGTGTAAGTTAGTTATGCCTTTCTTTATGTGTAAAACGGACTTGGAAGTAATCGATGACTGTCTTTTCCGTGGGCATAAAATAGTGATCCCCGCGGTATTTCGCGACGTAATGTTAAAAGAATTACATTCGGCTCATTTCGGGGTCGTTAAAATAAAGAGCTCAGCGCGTAGTAGAATGTGGTGGCCGGGCATCGACGCTGACATCGAGAGGCAAGTAGGGAGCTGCGCCTCGTGCGCCGCTGTGCAGAGCGCCCCGCCGCGGGCCCCTCCCGCCCCCTGGCAGCGCGTGCACATCGACTATATGTCCATAGGGCAGACGGTATATTTAGTTTTCAGCGACGCCTTTAGTAAGTGGCTGGAATGCATTCATATGAATCGCGGCACCTCAACTGGCGCGTTAATTGATAAACTCAAAATTGTTTTTTCTACCTTTGGTATCCCTAATGTGCTAGTATCAGATAATGATATTAAAATATCTTCTTCAGAATTTCGAAAATTCTGTCATTGTAATGGCATCGAATATTTAAATTCTCCAATATACCATCCTTGCAGTAATGGCCAAGCCGAAAATTCTGTCAAAATTTGTAAAAAAATGATTAAGTGTATATTGACAACTGAAAATTTGTCCCAGAAGTTAATACATGAAAAACTATTAGAATTTTTATTCGAGTACCGTAATACAATTCACTGTGCTACCGGTGTAACGCCTGCCCAATTAATGTTTGGCAGGAACCTTAGATGCAAATTAGATCTAGTTTTACCAGATAAGAATACAATTGGAACAACTGATATAATACCCAACGACGGGAAATTAAATAAAGCCAGATGTTTTGATATCGGTGAAACTGTTTGGGCTTGATGGTTTTCAGCTAGGAAAGCTAAATGGATGATAGGAAAAATTACAAAGAAAATGGGCACTAGAATGTTTGAAATTTATTTTAAGGAAATGAATGAGAAATGTACACGACACATAGACCAAATAAGGAAATTTAGTACTAAATGTAATATGGGCGAATTTGTTGAAAGTGGTAACCGTTGGTATGCGAATAGAGAAGAGTCGATTCAACATCCTGTACAACCACCAGTACCACCACTTCCGGCACAAGTGTTGCCGCCTTCTTCCCCGCATGCGAGCGTCATACCTGCGACGATACGTGAGTCGGTATCTCCGTTATCGTCTGCAGCTTCCGATCGCGATCAGCAACATGGACGGGTTGTTGTTGGAAATGACGGGGGAGAGGACGGTAATGAAGTGGCCGAGGTTAGCCCTTGCGCACATTCTAACGAAGCTATCGATAATGCAGACAATTCCAAGCAACCAGCTGCTCGTGGTGATAAAGATAGTTATAAACAGAATGGTAACGTTCATGAGCCAGGCAGTTCGCTGGCGCGCTCGGTCAGACCTAGAAATTAATTATTTAGACCTAGAAAAGGTAGATTATAAGAAATTCTTCTAGAAATATTGTAAATTTAAGTTAATTGTTTGTATCGCCAGGTTGCTGAAATAATGTTGGAGGAGTGCAGTATATTTCATATACGCTTGTAAAGTGGAGCCCGCCTGACGACAGTATTAAACGAGCATCCGCGACGTTAGCTTGTGTTTCATTTCTAACCTTATACATCTCAATTATACAACGCTAACTTAAGGGATGTATTATGAAGGCCGAGCGGAGTATTTTTTTGTTATTAAGCTAATACATAATTGAATTACAAACATATACAGCCACGCGATTAACATTGACATGTAAAAGAAACAAAACACAAATTTAAGAATTGACACTTCATTAGTAAATCGATCCGCATTATAACGCACGTATTGGTATGATAGTGCTATGTTTGAATAACATATACGAGTACGATTGAAAACGAGTATGTGTGGAGAATTTGTGAGTACTATGCAGTTTGAGAGTATGTTGACACAAATAATAATTAAACGCCTCTGCAACGCACTGTGACCAGATTAGTATATTGTTACAGAAGGCCGAGGATTTCTATTTAAATACACGGTGAAAAATCACAAACTCTTTATTACTTAAAACAGTACACACTTCTAAGACGTTTTTAAATCTGATCTCTCCAAAATCAACCGTTCAAGCTCTCAACTGATTTGCCCTCTCCACAACGCGCCTCTCCACACCACTCCCGCCTCGCCTCCGTGTCAAGTCAATACACCTCCTCTTCCGTTACAGTCGGCCATCCTGAAACAATTGCACCGCAATTGGTGCACACACCAAATTAGCTCTCCAGTAAGTCGATTAAGTCATCCCTAGTAACCACATCCTCGTCGCTACTAGTTTCACTGCACGCTGGGGCACTTCGGTAAACCCGAAGAGAATCCGCGGCTACTATGCCTGAGAATTTTTTGTAGCCTCGCATACCTTTTATACTTTTGATTTCATATCTACCATTATGAAGAACTTTCTGCACAATATAAGGCCCAGAGTAAAGCACTTGCAATTTGTTATTGACATTCTTAACTTCGCCCCCAGATGGAGCTTGTTTCCAAAGGACCAAGTCCCCTTTTTTGAAGACTTTCTCCGGCTTGTGACGTTTATCAAAAGTGCGTTTCATAACTTGTGCCCGCAATTCTAGCCGCTTAGAAGCATTTTTACGCTTCTCACTTACTGGTACAGACTCTTCGTTCGCTCCTAGATTCGGCATCAATCTACCTTTATGACTGAACATAATTTCATAAGGATGATAACCAAGACTTTCGTTGATCGTATTATTTACTCCCCAGACAGTATCTGGTATACATTCAGTCCACATATTAGGATCCACGTTCCGTGTACGCATAGCATCTAATAAGGTGCGATTATATCGCTCGACTTGCCCATTCGCCCGCGGACATGCAATAGCGTTCAATGTATGATGGAACTGACATGTTAATGAAAATTCTTTGAAAACTCTACTTTGCTTTCTGCATGAATTTCCACCTTGCGAATGTTGGCACTACTAACTTGTCGCCGTTTAAAGTTTTCCTATATAATCGATCATCTTTAATTTTATAATTATTTAAAACGTCATTGCAAGCATTACCCTCCGATAATTGTTTAATAATATTATGTAATTTGTCATCTTGCAGCTGTATAGTTAAATACCAATCGTCACTGGATATGATTTGTACATTAAAGCTTCCGAGGTATGATTTTGATTCATCTTCATTTTCTGGAACTACTGTGCAGGCAGGCGGGTTACGACTCAAAGCATCGACATGCTTCATTCGATCTCCAGGCCTATATTCAATTTGAAGGTCGTATTCCTGAATTGTAAGCCGCCAACGTGCTATGCGAGGAACTAAATCTTTCTTTAATAACGAATACCTAACAGCGGAACAATCCGTGACCACTTTAATCGGTTTACCATATACATAAACCCGAAAATGTTTTAAGGAATCAACAACAGCTAGCGTCTCGAGTTCGTAACTATGATACATACACTCTTCACGCGTAGTTACCCTGCTAAAGTAAAACACCGGTTTTAATCCTCCTTCACTATGCTGAAGTAAAATACCTGCTATCCCAATTTTACTCGCGTCGGTATGTATCTCGCATGGTAACAAGGGGTCATATAACGCAAGAACTGGGCGCGAGCATAATTTTTCTTTCAATTCATTGAAACAGTCGTCATGTTTATCACTCCATAACCATTCAGTTGACTTTTTAGTTAATTCAGTTAACGGTTTTGCTATAAGTGCGAACCGATTTATATACTTTCGAAAATAGCTACAGAGACCTAAAAACTGTCTTAATTGATGCAAATTACTAGGCTTGGGAAAATTAAGTACAGCTCCGATCTTTTGATTTCCTGGCCGTATACCATCTGCACTTATTTCATGGCCAAGAAATGATACTTCAGATTTTAAGAAGGCACACTTTTTAAAATTCAATTTCAAATCTGCTTTACGCAACTGAATAAGCATTTTTTCTAATAATTCTAATCCTTCAGTGACAGATGCCGTTGACAATAATATGTCATCCATGAATGTGACAATTTCATCACTACCCACAAGTTTCACTAATTTGTTGATGACCCTCATAAATACTGACGGTGAGTTAGCTAAACCAAACGGTACCCTCTGATATTCATAAAGACCGTCCGGGGTGATGAACGCAGTTTTGTGGATGGAATCTGGATGAATTTTCACATTATGGTAACCAGAAAACAGATCTAAACTACTAAAATACTTCTTGCCAGATAATCTAGATAGTTGATCGTCTATGTGTGGCATAGGAAATCTATCTTTGACAGTTATTGCATTTAAATCTCTATAGTCAACGCATAACCTAAAGTCTCCATTTTTCTTACGTACTAGTATTATCGGAGATGCATACTCGGAATTTGACTCCCTAACAATACCTCCGTCCATCAAATCATCAATTATCTTTTTCACTACTTGTCTCTCACTATGTGCTAATCTATATGGCTTGCGAACTACAGGCTTATTGGTATTGAGCTCAATAGTCATTTGACCTAAATTTGTGCAACCTAACTCTTTATTTGTACTAGCGAAACAATCTCTATAGGATTTCAACATTTCCATTAGTTTATTAGAATACTTCAGTTCAATATCTCCTACGTTAATTTTTCCTAGCTCAACTTCAAAATTATCGACACACTCATCTCTCCTCAAGGGGAAACAATTGAAACTCACCTCAAAATCAGTTTACATACCACTTCTGAATGTTACAGAAGGCCGAGGATTTCTATTTAAATACACGGTGAAAAATCACAAACTCTTTATTACTTAAAACAGTACACACTTCTAAGACGTTTTTAAATCTGATCTCTCCAAAATCAACCGTTCAAGCTCTCAACTGATTTGCCCTCTCCACAACGCGCCTCTCCACACCACTCCCGCCTCGCCTCCGTGTCAAGTCAAGGGGAAACAATTGAAACTCACCTCAAAATCAGTCGTACATTTCTCAGCTCTCGTAACGGTCATTCCCTTTTTCCAAGTAATGGAGTTGGAACCGATGTTGCAGACCCTCAGATAACCATTTCCATTATGGAGTACTGCGCTGGGAATAGCGTACATCACATTGTCCATGCTGTATCGCCTGGGCTTCGTGCAGTAATCGCCCGTTCCAGCTCCATGTACTGCCACGCGTATCAAATTGTCTCCAACAGATACTTCCGTATCTTGAATAAGCTCGACTCTAAAACAAGTCGCTTCATTGCACGCATCAATATTCATCAAATCAATGGAGGTGTCCTGTACTTTTGATAAGTTAGCCCCGTGCTTAGACACATTTAACATAATGTCCTCCCGATTTATGACGGTTTGCCCTATTATTAAGACCACGTCACCCAAGTCTACGTCTGTGACCACAGCTGTCGTCTTAATTAGTATGTGGTCAACCAATAAATCGAATTCAACTTGTCCTATTGCACGAACTGAGCAACCATTAAATCCTTTCAGAACCAAATTGGAAGGACTCACCTTAAGTTTGAGAGCATCGGATGCTCCTTTATAGATCACGTTGAGCTCACTTCCTGTATCCAAATAAGCTTTCATAAATACCTGATTTACTTTTACACTCTTTTTGTATGCGTCATTCATTTGAGACAGTAACTGGACTTTCTTTAGATTTCCTTGGTCATCATCCGTGGTACTACAGGAACTAGCAACATGACCTAGTTTGCCGCATCTGAAACACTTCCGTTTATCGGGCAATTTACAAGTAGTCGCCACGTGACCCACTTCATTACAGCGATAGCAGACTGGTGATTTACGAGCGTAGAAATCTTTTGGCAATTGACTGGTATTTGTAGATGCTTCGCCACTCCTTGATGCGCCAAATGTCTTTGGAGACGGATGTTGGGCTCGCAGAGAATTACCTTGATACGTATCAAAAGCGGACAGGAAACCTTCATACAGCTCGTCTGGAGTGGAGCACTGGAATGCTTGTGCGTTCGACCTTAGCTCCTGTGGTAGCCCTCGTACTATACACGATACTGCCGCTGCATCACTCAGTTGACACCTATAGCACATGGCTAGCTTCTCCTGGAAATACTTGGTCATAGATTCTGATGAAAGTTTCTTCCTAGCAATAAGTTCATCTAATAAAGAAGCGTAATCATGATGACGTGGGAAGGCTCTCATAATCATGGATTTCCATTCTTCCCACGAGTGATCGTATGAATCTAATCTATTAAACCAAAGTCTGGCCTGGCCTTGCAGTTTGGATTGTAAAATAAAAGACTTAGTTTCTTCATTCCAACGGTAAATTATGCCTAACTGTTCAATTTTCTTTATCCAACTTTTTATATTCAAATCTCGATTATCTGGATCAAAATCAGGAACTAATTTTTCAGAATTTTGTAGTTTTGTAAATTTACTTTGCAAGTCATCATGGCCATTATTCAAAAATCTTTTAACGGCCTCGTCTACTTTTCTTTTAATTAAATCTCTTACCGTTGCCGAACGAGAATTACTGCTGGACTCACGACTTCTTTTAGCTCGCACATAATCACTCTGATTTTCATGAGTTCTCTTCATTTTTCGGTTTACATACCACTTCTGAATGTTACAGAAGGCCGAGGATTTCTATTTAAATACACGGTGAAAAATCACAAACTCTTTATTACTTAAAACAGTACACACTTCTAAGACGTTTTTAAATCTGATCTCTCCAAAATCAACCGTTCAAGCTCTCAACTGATTTGCCCTCTCCACAACGCGCCTCTCCACACCACTCCCGCCTCGCCTCCGTGTCAAGTCAATACACCTCCTCTTCCGTTACAATATAAAAGATATTTAAATATTGATACGAGTTCAACAAGCCGCCCCAATATATATCACCAAAAACAATTATGTGGTATTCAGAGAATGCATTAGGCAGGGGCCATGTGTACTTTAAGCTAATCCGTATCACATATACATTATTACTATATATAAAGCTAGTGATTAAAAAAATCTCTGATATATTATATCGGCTAACAACAACCGATTTACACAAGTACAATGCATACAAACCAATTACAGTTACTGTTCTGAGATCAAATGGAGTTTGCACCAAAAACACGTTTAAGATCAGTCTCGGTACTGATACGATACCGAGGGACATCAGCGCCTGGGTGCTGCCTCGCGTAGATCTACCCGTCGCGTGTCCATACAAAGCGCCAGCTGTGGCGCTCCTTCAGTTCTCGCGCTTTTTGAAACAGCTGTCTGTTGGTTCGGGTGAGCCTCTCGTTGACATAGAAGCGGGCCGCAGGGCCAGGTAGACCAGTATCCGCAGTGGTAACCCCGCGCCGTACTCGTGCCGCCTGGAGCAACTGGTCCCGCAGAGCATGACGTGACAGTCGCACCAACATGAGTCGTGGACGAGGTGCTGGTGCTTTGTCTGCAGGTTCCGCTACTCGCCCAACTCGCGAGGCACTGACAATATCATTCTCCGAGACGTGCACTCCCAATTTTTGGCCCAAAGTCATTATCAGATGAGGTAAATTTTCCCCTTTTTGTTCAGGAACACAAGATATTTCTATATCATTCAACAGCAGGTCTTGGTCACGGTCATTTAACTCAGATTTTAATTGCGCGATAGTTTCCATGAGCTGACACTGAGTTTGTTGGTATATTTCTGTAGTGACTCTGGTTTCTATGGAGTCCACACGTTCACAAAGATCGTCAATTCGCTTATCACAGGCATCGATTCTTCCCGCTACGTTAGACACAACAATACTCAATTCTTGCATCTGGAGTCGCACTGCCCGCATCTCTTCTCGAAATAAACGCATCTCGCCAACTAACAGCTGCATATCAGTCAGACTCAATGTTAGGTCATGTGCTGTATCATTCAGTTGGTGGTGGATATCCAGTGATATGTCCATGTCACATGCGGTGCTATCATGGCGCACCTCAGGGTTCTTACGTGTGCCAACCCCTCGGATAAAAGTAATATTATCATTACCACCGCGCACCGGAGTGTTTGTGTTGTCCAACTTTGGTTCACTGCACTTACATTCAGCGCACTTCCATGAAGATATATCTTCCTTAGTCATTTTATGAAAGTACTGTACCGAGATATTTGCGCATATGATATCATAAACTGATTCACAAACTCCACAACTCAGTAACATTTTATCTTCAATTTTATTACGACAACCCGCACAGACATTTTCGCTCTTAGATGCCATTGCAATATGAATTCAATCTTGCGCGAAATAAGGTGCAGATACGCAAAAGTTGTAATGTGAATGGCAGGCGGGAGGATAACCGGTCAGCCGTTTGTTCTAACGTGGCCGTTTTGTGATATTATATTATTGTTAAATTTAACAACTACAGGCACTACTACTCACTGACACTGCATTCCTTAGACACAAACAACACAGATTTCAATCGACTTTTAACACTGTTTTAGATTTATTTTAACGGAGCTACACCCTCTCCTCCACAAAATCAAGTAGTTCCAGTTTGTCTTCAGGATTTGTGCCTAGCCATCGAGGTATGTGAACCTTGGTTAAATGAACCAATTCGTCTCGGTAAGTACTCCATTCCTTAACCGGTTCGCTTGCTAGCTTATCGTCCCAACTTACACCAGCTAGCCACAGCTTTTGGATAAATATTTTCGCTACAACTACACTAGGAGCTAGCCATCCTAGCGGATCAAACAATCGAGCTATGTCCGAAATGATCATCCTTTTTGTTTCAGGTGCAGTAGTCTGCGGGAGTTTTACTGAATATTGGAAGCTGTCGTCTTCGCGATTCCAGGTAAGTCCTAAGATTTTGATTGTGCAATCTAATTTAATTTCTACTTCCGTTTCTTCCTTATCCCTTTTGTCCTTGCCATTTGATCTATCAACTTCTTTGTTGTCCTTGTTTCGTTCTATTTCCTTTGATTTATTAGCTTCTATGTTGTCCTTGTTTTGTCCTTGCTCTTTTGCTTTTGGTTGTACTAATTCATTCTCTTCTAATGCAGCTATTTTCCTTACCAATTCCTTATTATTGCTGTTCCATTTTTGCAATTTAACCCACCTTCTTCTAATAATTTCGAAATTTGTCTATACAGCTCTAAACCTTCTGCAACTGTGAAGCAGCCTGTCATCAAATCATCCATATAAAAACAATTGAGCACTTTATCGACGGCAAGCGGATACCTATCCCCTGCGTCATAAGCGAGTTGATGCAGTATTCTTACTGCTAAATAAGGAGCGGACGATACTCCGAAGGTTACAGTCACAAGTTCGTAGTCTTTGATATCCTGTTCAGGATTGGAGCGCCAAAGTATTCTTTGGTACTTGGCCTCATCGTCAGCTATTCTGATTTGGCGATACACCTGTTTTATATCAGCGACTAAGCCAATAGCGTGAACTCTCCATCTAAGCACTGTGTGTCGCAAATCTGCCTGCAATGTCGGTCCAACCGTTAAGGTATCATTCAACGAAATCCCCTTGCTGTTCTTTTCAGATGCGTTGAAAACAACACGTACTTTACTGGTGGTCTTATCATTCCGTTTGACTGCGTGCTGTGGTAACCATACACCTTCTTCCTTCCTTATATCTTTCATTACAGGTCTCATGTGTCCAGCTTCAGAATAT
Organism: Watsonalla binaria; assembly: GCA_929442735.1. Classification (NCBI taxonomy): domain Eukaryota; kingdom Metazoa; phylum Arthropoda; class Insecta; order Lepidoptera; family Drepanidae; genus Watsonalla; species Watsonalla binaria. The sequence continues at coordinate 7,857,225 of OV838939.1, read as the reverse complement.
CCGTGAATAACATCTACGTAATCATTTTTTAACTGCACATCTTTACTAAACCTTTTCTCTAATGATTTAAATCTCTTTTCAGCAATATCGCGAGAGTTTCCTGGTTCACAAGAAGGAATCTCTTCACGAAATGGTAATCGAACGATATATCTACCATCCTCTCTTCTTTTCGTAGAAAGTTTATAATATTCTTCACATTTTTGTTCTTCTGGTGTTAAAAGTTTATTAAGAGAAATGGGTTGGTCTTCAAGTTCCCAGAACTTTTTGAGCATTTCATCTTCTTTGAACTGAGCATGCATCACAGTGACACTCGCTGTTTTGACCTCTGAGCTCTCCGTATTCACAGAAATAACACCCGAAAGTAGTGTTCTGTGCGATCAAAGTGCCCGTAGGACTTTTTCTCATCCCTTCCTTCATGATGCTACTGTAAACGTCGGCGCCCAATAAAATATCGATCTTTTTGGGCGTCGTGAACTCTGGATCTGCCAAATACAGATCGTTTAGATCTACCCAATCTAAACTAGTTGGGCTAATAGTTTGTTCCGGCAAATATGATGTTATTTTTGACAACACATACGCATTTAATTCTATTTTCAGTGACGAATCAATCCTAGAATGAATCGAGAGCTTCACCATGTACTTAGTTGTTGTTGACCAACTACCACCCAATCCAGAAATAGTTCCATAAGCAGGAATCTTTTTGAGGTTAAGTAATTGGACAGTCGCTTCGGTTATGAAGCAAGCCTGCGAACCCTGATCCAATAAAGCACGAACAACTTGGAACTCACCCGTTTTAGACTCGGCTTTTACTAGCGCCGTGGCTAATAAAACCTGTTTGGGCTTTGCTAACTTGCCTGAAAATAAGCATGAAGCAAGGTGCGATGCGGTACTAGTAGTAGTACTTCTAGGTCGATCTACATTTGATTGCTTGGTGGATACATTCTCATGACCCTGTCTATCGACGGTTACATCCGGATGCAACAATGAATGGTGACGCTTCTGACAAACCCTACACGAAGTAAACTTCTTGCAATCGTATACGGTGTGATTACTACCTAAACAGTTGAAGCAGATGTTGTTCTTTGCGACAAAATCGCGTCTCTTGTCGACGGGTTGCTTACCAAACTGCTTACAAAAGCGTAGCTTTTGAACGTCGGAGCAATATTCACATTTCATGTTTGAACTATTAGTAGCCAGCATAGACCTTGTATTGTAAGACTGTGAACTTGTGCCTTTTTAGGTTCTATACATTCTAAGGCACGGAAACGATTTTCTATAAACAATTTGAACTGGTTGAATGTGGGCAATTCATTGGACACACTGGTACTAACGGTCAACTCCCACTGCTTACGAGTTTCGACATCTAGTTTGAACGTAACGATATGAATGATAATAACGTCCCATGTACTCACGTCAATATCCAAATTTTTTAACGCATTCAAACAATCTGTAGTTGTATCAATGATATCCTTTCATGTACTAGAAGATTCAACATGCATCTTTTTTTGACCAAATAAGCGTCTTAAAATACAATTTGCTAAATATTTCTTATTATCATAGCGTTTTTCCAGTTGCGTCCAACACTGAATATAATTAGCATCAGTTATTGGAGTTTGCCTTATTAATTGTTCGGCTTCACCAGTAAGGTGAACTTTTAAATAATGCAATTTTTGTACATTATCCAATGAACTATTTTTATGTACTAGTGACACAAATAAATCTCGAAAAGAGGTCCATTCCGAATACTTTCCCGAAAACATAGGAATGGATATCTTCGGCAGCTTTACAAACGAACCAGTAGTAGAACTTCCATCTTTTTGATCTTTACAATAATCTTGCTTACCTACACTTAGTTCATTGAGCTTATTCTGCAGTAATGACTTATATGTTGATGCCGAAGCTGTACATGTCTGCATTTCTTCAATTTTGAATAATAATTGCAATAAGATTCACCTATTTTGCGTATATTTTCCTTATGGATGCAATCAAATCAATTCGATGCAAACATTTTTCCGACATGGTTTTAGATAAACCGGAGGAACATATGCTCATAATTGGAGATTTCAATATTTCTAAGGCGAATTGGTGTGCTACTTCAGATAATCAATATGCTGATCTTATCAATCCGAATACTGATCTGCTTGTGTCTAATTTAAATGATTTTCTAAACATCACAGGTTTTTCTCAATATAATCAGATAATAAATACCAATGACCGTATCCTGGATCTTGTAATCTCAAACATAACCTGCAAGGTGAACAGATGTCTGACACCTTTAACACCCGAAGACGTTCATCATCCGGCTTTAGGTTTAACTACTGTTATTACCCCTCTTCTATCTCTACGCTGTCCACCTCGTGTTTCATTGAAATTTCATCTTGCCAACTATGACCTAATCAATAGTTATCTTTCCTCAATAAATTGGGAAAATATATTTTCTGGGAAAAGTGTTAACCAATGCACACTAGAATTTTATGGAATTATTAATTAAATAATTCAAAAATATATTCCTAAGAAAGTCCAGTACAATAGTAAAAAGTATCCAGTTTATTATAATAAGGCACTCATCAAAATTTTAAGAGAAAAAGATAAAGCTGACCGTAAGTGGAAGACTTATGGGAGAATTGATGACTATGAGTTGTTTTCCTTTTTGAGGAAGCGATAAAAGAAGGTTGAAACTAAATGTCTATACAACTATATAACTTCTTCCGAAAACAATATTAATAACAATCCCAAAGATTACTGGAAGTTTGTTAAATCGAAACATTGCTTAAATGATGTACCTGAATCAATCTTCTTAGCAGGAGATAGTACTACTGATGGTCAAAGAATGGCAGACTTATTTAATGAACATTTTAGATCAGTATTTGTGCCAACTCTTCCCAATACCTCATACCCAATTCATACTCAATATAATAATACTAATGTTATTACTCTCTCTAGCAATAGTTTATCCCAAAAAATTGTAGAAAAATATCTTTTAAATCTTGACACAACCAAGGGCCCCGGCCCTGACGGCATTCCACCACTATTTTTAAAAAAATGTTCCTCACAGCTGTCTCTTCCATTATTTCTTATATTTAAACAATCTCTGGATAGCGGTATATTTCCAGATGAATGGAAGAAATCTTTCGTGGTCCCGGTATTTAAGGGTGGTGATAGGCACAACGTTATAAATTATCGACCCATATCCAAATTATCTGTCATTCCTAAGTCTTCGAAAAGATTGTTTGTGATCATATTATGCCATCGATACGGCCTAGTATAATCTCGCAACAGCATGGATTTATACCTAAACGTTCAACCGAAAGTAACCTCTGTGAGTTTCTAGATTTTGTTATGTCAGCAATGGACTCGGGATTACAAGTGGATGTCGTGTATACTGACTATTCTAAAGCTTTTGATAAGATTTCGCATTATATATTGATAAATAAGTTAAAAGATTTCGGTATACATGGCAGCCTACTGCGATTGATCGAGTCTTATTTAAGAAATCGAAGTCAGAGTGTGACAGTTCGGGGATTCCAGTCAGCATTCGTTCCTGTTACATCTGGAGTGCCTCAGGGCTCTCATCTCGGTCCTCTCCTATTCAATATTTTCATAAATGATATTTCCTATAATTTTAAAAACTCAAATTTCCTTCTTTACGCCGATGACAACAAGATATTTCGCACGATATCTTCTATTAATGATCTCTTCTTCTTCCATTTGTTTTCAAGAAGACCTGAATCGGGTATGGAATTATTGTTCGGCAAACATGCTTCAATTAAACATCAATAAGTGTCACGTAATTTCATTTACTCGGAAAAACATTAATAAAATAAGTTTTCCATATTCTTTTAATAATTGTGCAATTACGCGTGTATCGGAGGTGAGAGACCTAGGGGTAATATTGGATGACAAATTATTATTAAAATCTCATATTGCTAGTATATGTAGCAAGGCATATAAAATGCTTGGCTTCGTGCTTCGGGTAAGTAAGCCGTTCAAGAATGAAGCCACGCTAATAACATTATATTATTCTCTTGTGAGATCTATCCTTGAATACGCGTCTACTGCCTGGAATCCTCAATACTCTCTATATCGACGTAGGAAAGCAAATTTGCTGTAAGTAGACATATTGCTATTGTTCACCAGAGCCAAAAAACCAAATTAATTTCGGAAAAAAAATTATAGCGTCTGACCTATCCATGATCTTGGTACCATTTTTGGAACATAGGTTTATTTAACTGCCAGTCACCATTTGCAATGCAAACTTTGTATCCAAAGTTACTATAAGTACGTGTTTGGCTAGTTACAGCAAACAGTTTTTTAAATCACATACCTTTAAAACGCTGTAACTAAGGAAGAGAAATGTACGCGTAGATGGAAATATTATCAATTTACAGGCAGTAAATATGCTGTATGCAGTAGATTTATTTATTTGGGTACTGCAATTCATGATGTAAGATTAAATGTATAATTACGATTAGATCTAGAAATGCAGTGGGTCAGTTGGTAATATAATGTTTAGTTGAAATAAAATGTCGTAAATGGTAAAACAAAATTTATTGAATTGTTGAAACAAAAATTGAAACTCTAATTATACTGCTAGAACGTCGTTTCCACAATACAATGAATTAAAAAAGTATTATTCTCTTATATATAAAAGATAAAACATTAAAAAAAAATCGAAATAAAAACTAAGACCCTAAAACTAGTATGGAACCCAAGATGTAAATAAAACAATGTATCCAATAATTTTTTTTTATTTAAAAGTAAAAAACAGAAACTTAGAGGCAATTTGCCTTATTTTAAATGGAAAGATGTAACGAAATACAAGAATAATTGAAACTTAACTTAAAACATATTTAAGAAAAGGAAATAAACCAATGAAATGAATAATTCACATTTTTTTCAGTCATCTTCATCGGTTTCGGGTAAACAGTCATTTGTTTTACAGCTGTACTTAAAACCTAAATATTCTTTGGCGTACATATTTGGAATCACTTTTTTCTCTACAAATTTTTTTAAGTCATTATATTTTTGTTGGGATATTGGTAACTTAGTCGAATATAAATTTGATTTCGGCATTGCACTATTGAGGCTGCTCAATTGAACTTCAATTGTTTCAGTTTGTGGCAGCATTGAGTTTTTCACATACATCACATTTGGTTTACACCTTTTTAATGTAACCACATGCATCTTTGAAATATTAATTCTTTGGTTTTTCTTAAAAGTATTATTTGTTATTTCTTCAAATCCCATAAAATTTGTTCCTTCAAGTGTGGTTACTTTGTAAGGAAAGGGGTTCTTCCTGGCTATTCCTACAATAGTTGGCCATTGAGATGGAACCCATACTATTGTTTTCTTCACTGCTCGTTCTACCACAGAATGCAAGCTATCTACAGGCATATGTCAGTCATAGATTATCATTATAAGGTTTGTCGTATACAACAACTCCTTACTCTGTTTCTCGACCTTAAAAAAGTCTAACTGTGTTTGAGTGGCGTTTGAGGTAAAACAACAAAGTGTTCCAAGTGATTAAAGGCAATAGGCAACTAGTGTATTAATTAGTTTGCAGATTATTGTCAGTTTTAATAACTTATTTTGGAGAATAACCTCAAAGTTAAACAAAAACAAGTGACAATACTACAATTTGCGTTGTTGTTCAACTTAACGAGTAAGCGACGCGATATTCACGGCGCTTACGACCTTTGGTTCGCGAGTTTTTCGAGCGCCATAGAACTGCCTAGTGATTTCACCGCTCAGCCGCTTAAACAGCTGCGGATCAATCGACAAAGCTGAGACGTCCACTTGATAACTAGCGCTGCATCGTATTTGTTTTGCTACATTGTCAGTTAAAGTTTGCATTTAATACACAAACATAATTCCACTGGACTGTCTTCAAAACTGCGCTGGATGTTTTAATGCAACTAATGGAAAGGACTTTATGCAATGCTCAAAATGTAGGGGATTCTATGACCTGGCTTGCGCCAATATTATACTAAAAAGTTTTAAGCAGATGACAAAAGACAACAAAGCGAAGTGGATTTGCCAATGATGTCGTAATGCGATACCTAAAAGTGATAACTCCAACACACCAGTCCGATTGGCGAGCCACCTTTAAAACCCCCAGAGCCCACCTCAAACTATTGAACTATGCTCGCAGGGCACCTCTCCTGAAAGCAATGTTACTACTCGCAATAAAAGGGTGCAATCTCGGACTGAAAACAAGGATGAAAACGTGACCAACGCTAGTATTCGCGAAATTGTACAAGAAATGGCCAACAGTTTAATCAACAACTTAGTCAAGGAACAATTTAAACGTATCGACGAATTGATTAGCAGCTTTCAGCATTCTTTGGGCTTCTATAATGAGCACTTTGAGGCAATGAAAGTGTCCCTCTCAGCCAAAGAAACTGAGATAAGCGTGCTACAGAAATCCAATGAAGCTCTCCAAACATTGGTCAAAGATATGAACTACCGTTTGAGTCAAGTCGAGCAAGAAGCTAGAAACACAAACGTAGAGATCCAGTGCGTTCCTGAAAATAAATCCGAAAATGTTGTGAGGACTGCCCAGCAGTTAGGTGAAGTGATTAACTGCAAGATAAGCGACTCGGACATTCTACACTGCACCAGAGTGGCGAAAAAGAATACTGACAGCACAAGGCCAAGATCTATCCTATTGAGGCTTTCCAGTCAGCGCATGCGTGATAACTTTCTTGCAGCTGTGACAAAATTCAACAAAGTTAATCCAAAGGACAAGTTGAACACTAGCCATCTTGGCATTGCAGTAGACAGGCCACAGCCCATATTCGTTACAGAACACCTATCTGCAGAGAACAGAAGTCTGCACGCGGCGGCACGAATACGCTGTAAAGAGTACGGATATAAGTTTGTATGGGTTCGAAATGGCCGTATATTTGTTAGAAAAACTGAAAACTCTGAATTCATACATATTTCCAACTCAGAAAAACTTAAAATCATAAGTTAACTGTTTAATTATTCACTAAAATGATTGTATTAGTTACGTTGTTCAATTCAATAATTACTTAAGTATATATTATCAAAATGTGCGTGGACTTCGAACCAAAACTAATGATTTCTATATAAATTTGATGTAATAGTATTAACGGAAACCTGGCTTAATGCTGGTGTTTATGACTCCGAGCTTTTTGATGATCGTTATAGCGTGTATAGACGTGACCGGGAAACCTCTGGTTTTCATGCCAGGAAGAATGGAGGAGGAGTTCTCATTGCTATTTCTAAGCGCTTTTTTTCACATAGAATGATCCAATATGAGAGTGATTGTGAAGATTTATGGGTAAGTGTTGATCTACCTAATCCCACCGATAAGCTTTGTAGGAAAGTCAACATTTGTGCAATCTATTTGCCTCCACCATTGCAAAGGAACATTTTGGAAACATTCATCGGTAGTGCCCAATCAGCACTGGTAAATTGTTCAAGAAACCTTATAGTTAAATAGTTGGTGATTTCAATCTCCCTAGCATTGACTGGAAAAATGATGATACTCCACCTGCGACCAACAATGAGCTTGCTACACTACTACTGGACTTCATTGCTTTTCCTTCTCTCTTCTTCTCTCTTATCTTATCTTGGCCAGTTTAATTTCTTACTGAATAATAAATTTAAAATACTCGATCTCATTCTAAGCAATGATACTGTCACTGGTGTTAGTGAAAGTAAAAACGTCCTAAGTGTAGTTGATAGGCTTCACCCGCCCATCGAATTCCTTTTACCTATTAAGAAGGACATCATGCTTAGCCCCAATTCAACTCGTAGGCCTAATTTCTTTGCTGCTGATTATATTAAAATAAACACAGCGCTGAATTCTGTTGACTGGGTAAGAGAGTTTTCCAATAGCTCTTCTGTAGATGATATGACTGATAGATTCTATCAAATACTGCATGAGGTGGCACTTAAAATTATTCCGCTTAAAACTAAAAGTACTCAAATATATCCAATGTAGTTTTCCAGAGATCTTATTCGGCTATTGAAAGAGAAACATAAATATCACAAAGCTTTTAAGAAATACCACAATCCTCGTGACAACATAACTTTCAAACTATTACGTGATAGGTGTAGAACTTTGCAAAACGAAAATTATAGTGCATACATGAGTAAAATCGAAAATGCCATTACAAACAATCCCAAAGTATTCTGGTCTCATATAAAAAGTAAGAGAAAGAATAGTAGCACGTACCCTTCGGTGATGCAAAGTGGGAATTCTATTGCTTCTAACGGAGAAGAAATATGTAATTTATTTGCTGCCAACTTCTCCAAAGTTTTCGATAGGACTAATAATGATAATTGTACAATCAATATCTCAGAATCTCTATGCTCAACGTCTTTATGCAAGTTAGAATTCAGTGAAGACGAAATATATGAGGTTCTAAAGGCTTTGGATGAGGGAAAGGGTGCAGGCTGCGATGGCATTCCAGCAGTATTTATAAAAAGATGTGCGGTAAACTTGAAACTGCCACTGAAATTAATTTTTAATAATTCTTTGCGCACCGGTTCATTTTCAATGCGTTGGAAGGAAACATTGGTGGTCCCTATATATAAGTCCGGAAGTAAAAACCTTTCTTCAAACTATAGACCTATCTCAATTCTCGTGTGTTTCGGCAAAATCTTTGAAAAATTGGTTAGCAAGCATTTATCATGGTATCTGAAGAATCTTATAACGAATAATCAACATGGATTCATGAAGAACAGGTCAACTTCTACTAACCTATCAACATTTGTTACCAATTTAATAAATGCGGTGGACAGGCGAATTCCAGTGGACGTCATTTACACGGATTTCAGTAAGGCATTCGATAAAGTAAACCACAAGATACTACTGTACAAATTATCTGAGATGGGTATTGCTGGCACGATTATTGAATGGTTTCACTCTTATCTTGATGAAAGAACATCTAAAGTAGTTGTTGATGGCTTCCATTCTGCTCCATTTAAATCTTATTCAGGGGTCCCACAGGGTTCTCACTTAGGTCCAATCCTTTTTAACGTTTACATCAACGATATTACAGAGTGCTTTAAGAATTCCAAGTTTTATCTTTTCGCGGATGATCTCAAAATTATGAAGCAGGTGAACTCCCCTCTTGATTCCATCCGACTACAAGAAGACCTTGATAGATTAGTCACTTGGTGTGGAGCTAACAAAATGACCCTTAATGTAGATAAATGTTTTTATATCCAGTTTACCCGTAACAAAAACACCTCACCAGGTATTTATAACCTATTAAACAAACCCTTAAGCTTGGTCTCAGAAATTCGGGATCTTGGAATAATATTCGATCATAAGTTGAGTTTTAGCAATCATATTGAGGCAATAGTATCAAAAGCTTTTAAAATGCTAGGGTTTGTACTTAGAAACACACAGGACTTCAAGAACCCTGCCACTAAAATTTTGCTTTTCAATTCTTTAGTACGATCAAACCTAGAATACAACAGCGTAATATGGAATCCCTTCTACGATGTATATTGTAAGCGTATCGAAGGTGTACAAAAACGATTTTTGTACCATTTAGCGTTTGGTGGTTGTGGTGGCAGTGTGGTGAATTGCGGTTTAGGTACCTGGTCCGTTGTACGGTGTCCGGTATGCGATAATAATACACTACACTGAGTCTACGATTTATTATACAGAAGGTTGGCAGAAACAGTAAATACAGCACAAGCACAGTTTATAAGCGACAGAGATAGTAGAAGAGAAGTAGGAAGCACAGAAAGTCTAAAATATAACGCAACGAACGAGTTCGCGTACATGTAAGGCGAGCAGCACAAGCGTGGACAGTGCGTAGCAACAGCTAGATTCCGACTGACTTGGCGGCCGCTCGAGCCGGTGTGCGCGTGCGCCTATTGTCGAAACAATAGGATGCGGTGGAAGGATTGCGCGTCTCCATTGCACATCGTTGTTTTATAATACGATAAATAAATTATATTATATGTAAATATTATATGTTGTTATTATTATTGGTTTATGTGTGTGCTGTGTATAAATATTTTTTATATAATTAATATATGTAGATAATGATTTTATGTATATTTAATATTTGTAATAAATAATAATGTGAGTAGGCTACATCACTCCCCCCCAGAGACCGTCCTACGGGCGAAAGGAGTTGGGAAAACGAACTATGCGTCCCGAACGAGTTTTTCTAGGGTTATCATCCTGGGTGGCGACCGGATCTGGTAGCGTAATGGGCCTAGGATTTGAATTGAGAGTGGGAGTCGGTGTAGTAGGGGGGTCCGCCTGCATGTAGGCCGGCTTAAGTCGGTCTATCGATACAGTGACACCTTTACCTCTAACTAATATTTTGAAAATTTTGTCGTCCCGATCTAGCACTTTATAGGGACCAGTGTAGGGAGGCTGTAAAGCGCTTCGTAATGCGTCGTCCCTCAAGAAAACGTGACTAGACGAAAACAAATCTTTGTGAATAAAGATTTTATCCTTGCTATGGCGAGAAGCGGGAGATGGTTGTAGCTTCTGCGCAAAGTGGCGTAAGCGGGTGGTGAAATCCGAGATATGGGTGGAGTCAGGTGACGGTGCCTGAAAGAATTCACCAGGCAAGCGAAGAGGCTCGCCATAAACCAGCTCCGCTGAAGAAGCTTGTAGGTTCTCTTTGAACGAGCTCCTGATGCCTAGGAGCACCAGAGGAAGCATGTCCACCCAGTTGTTGTCCGCGTGGCACATAATGGCAGCCTTGAGCTGGCGGTGGAAACGCTCCACTAACCCGTTGCAGGCCGGGTGATACGCGGTGGTTCGACGATGTTTAAATCCGATCATTTTTCCAAGGTATTGGAAAAGTGTGGATTCAAACTGTCGACCGCGATCAGTGACTATATCCGATGGACATCCAAACCTGGATATCCACGATAACAATGTCTTCCCGACCGTTTCGGCTGTCATGTCAACCATGGGGGTAACTTCGGGCCAACGCGTGAAGCGGTCCACCGCCGTGAGGCAATAACGAAAGCCTTGTGCAGGTGGTAGCGGGCCAACAATGTCCACATGGACGAACGCGAAACGAGCACGGGGTAAGGTGAACGTGCCTAGTGGTGATGACACGTGTCGGTGTACTTTGGCTCGTTGGCAAGCGAGGCATTTTCGTGCCCACTCTCGGCAGTCCTTCCGAACTCCAGGCCAAACAAATCTCTGCGCGACCAGTTTAGCGGTTGCGTTTGCGCCTGGGTGGCTGAGACTATGAAGGCTGTCGAAGATTTGCCTTCGCAGAGGCTTTGTTGCAAACGGCCTCGGTGGTTCTATGCTCACGTCACAATAAAGCTCCGTTTGGCTGTTAGGTACCCTCAACTTTACTAGTCGGAGTGAGGATTGTCCTTCTAGAAGTTGGGTGAGCTCTTCGTCAGAAGCTTGTGACGTCGCCAGCAGGTCCAGGTCTATTGGCATCTGCAGTTCATCGACGCGCGACAATGTATCGGCAACTACGTTGTCTTTGCCCGATATGTGGCGTATGTCGGTCGTGAACTGCGAGATGTAGTCTAGATGTCTGTACTGGCGAGGCGAACAGTTGGCTTTGCGTTCACTGAAGGCATAGCTAAGGGGCTTGTGGTCAGTGTATACCACGAAGTGCCTGGCCTCCAACATATGCCGGAAGTATTTTATACTTTCGTATATGGCCAATAGCTCGCGGTCATAAGGCGAGTGTTTTTGTTGCGATGAGTTAAACTTCCGCGAAAAGAAAGCGAGGGGTTCCCAAACTCCGTCCTTCAACTGCTGCAATACTGCACCCATTGCCAGGTCTGATGCATCTGTTACCAGAGCTAGTTTGGCCTGACAGTCTGGGTGTGCAAGTAATGCGGCGTTGAAAAGGCTTTCTTTACAGCGCTCGAAAGCTAAGAGCGCGTCACCAGTCAAATTAACAGTTTGTGATGCCTTGACTGAGCCGACAAGCAGAGCATTTAGCGGGGCCTGGGTAAGTGCGGCGTGGGGTAAAAATCGCCGGTAAAAATTTACCATGCCCAAAAATCGCCTAAGTTGTCTGACTGTACGAGGCGCGGGGAAATCCTTTATAGCCTGAACTTTGGACTCTAGCGGCTTCGTCCCAAATGAAGAAATCCGGTAACCTAGAAATGTAACCTCACTAGCTCCGAAAACGCATTTGGACGTGTTAATGAGGATTCCATATGTCTTCATTCGATCGAAAAGCTGTTGAAGGTGGGCTTCATGGTCGCTTATATTTCGTGAGAATATCAAAAAATCATCAAGGTAGCAATAACAGAAGTCTAGGCCTCGAGTCATTTCGTCGACGAATCTTTGGAATGTTTGGCCTGCATTCCTTAGCCCGAAGGTCATAAAAGGAAATTCATACAGGCCAAACGGTGTAGAAATGGCTGTCTTCTGTATATCGCTCTGAGAAACTGGAATTTGATTATAGGCCTTTACTAGGTCTATTGTACTAAATATTGTACAACCTGAGATGGCATGGGCGAAGTCCTGGATATGCCTAATGGGATACCGGTCTGGGATGGTCCGGGCATTAAGCATCCTGTAGTCGCCACACGGCCTCCAGCCGTTATCTTTTTTCGGCGCGAGGTGCAAGGGCGAAGCCCAAGGGCTTTCAGAGGGCCGTGCTGTACCGCTATTCAGCATTAGTTGGAATTCATGCCTGGCTATTTTAAGTTTGTCAGGAGCGAGTCTACGAGGGGTGCAATATATGGGGGGACCTGGTGTCGTTCTAATATGGTGAACCGTGTTGTGCAATGGAGTGATAGGTGTGCCTGAAGGGCGTGTGATCTCGGGGAACTTAGCTAAGATGCTATGATAACGCGAGTCACCAGTTGAAACCTTCACAGAAAATATATCAGATACATTAGCTATAGAGGCAATTGTAGATAATGTAGTCGTGTTATCAATAAGGCGCTGATTGCGTACATCAACAATAAGATTAAAATTACTCAAAAACTCTACGCCAATAATTGCTTTGGTAACATTAGCTACAATAAAGCGCCATGGATAATTACGACGTAAGCCAAAATCTAAATTTAAATCTAAGAAACCGTAAGTTTCGATAAGAGTCCCATTTGCTGCTGTCAACTCGTAGTTGGTCTTGGCTCGTCGCTCGTGAAGCGCTGATCGAGGGAAGACACAGAGGTCGCTTCCGGTGTCCACGAGGAAGGACATTTTCGATCTGCGGTCGGTAACGAACAGGCGACCAAGTGTTGAAGGCGGGCAATCGTCAGTCGCCATTACCGACTGCCCTGCTCGTTTCCCGACGTCTTGTAGTCGCATGGCTTGACGCAGTGGCTGGCCCTGGACCCAAACTTGGCGTGGTACCAGCATACGGGATACTTGCGGTAGCTGGTGGTTGATCGCGACCTCTGGTTTGAAGATTGACGACGTTGGCTGGAACGGTTGCTGTGGCGATTACGGGAACGTTCGCGGGAATAACATGACGGGCCGCGAGTATGCTCGTCTAGCTTCAGCGCGAGTTTCTCCACCATCGCCTTCAGCTCCGCTATCTCGTTGGATGGGTAGCTTGAGCGAGCTGAGTTGGACGATGTTGCAGCGACGTTACACGGAGATGACAATTCTTGAATGCGGTCTGCGAGGTCCGCTAGCTGCTCCAGGGACTGCGGAGGTTGCGCAGCCAGTAACGTTTGGAACTGAGTAGGGAGGCGGTTGCACCAGATGGACTTGATGAGGTCCTCGGGTACGGCTGGTCCGGCAAGGTCCCTCAGATGGCGAAGAAATTGCGATGGCTTGCGATCTCCAAGTTCCTCATGCGTCAACAATTGTTGAACTTTGCGCTCGTGCGACGCTGACAGTCGCTTAATAAGCTCCGACTTTACCTTCCCGTAGCGATCTCTGGGTGGAGGCGTGAGTATGATGTCCTTAACCGCTTTAGCATCCTGCAGTGTTAAGTTGGTAGTAACGCTCATAAATTTGTCTGAGTCCTCTGTGATGTTCAAACTCTCGAACTGAGCTTCCAGGAGAGCGAACCAGATTTCGGGATCATCAGATGAGAAAGGTGGAACTTTTACCTTTTGCTTGTGCACGACGGGTGACGTTGACGTGTCGTCCGGAGCATTGGAAACGCGCACCTTTTTTGTGCGACGCGTGGTAACATGGCCGCCTTTAGATTCTACCGTTCTCGTCGAATCACTAGTACTGCTATTGTCACTCATTCTGACCTTCGTGTCCTTGATGGGGTCACCAGTTTGGTGGTTGTGGTGGCAGTGTGGTGAATTGCGGTTTAGGTACCTGGTCCGTTGTACGGTGTCCGGTATGCGATAATAATACACTACACTGAGTCTACGATTTATTATACAGAAGGTTGGCAGAAACAGTAAATACAGCACAAGCACAGTTTATAAGCGACAGAGATAGTAGAAGAGAAGTAGGAAGCACAGAAAGTCTAAAATATAACGCAACGAACGAGTTCGCGTACATGTAAGGCGAGCAGCACAAGCGTGGACAGTGCGTAGCAACAGCTAGATTCCGACTGACTTGGAGGCCGCTCGAGCCGGTGTGCGCGTGCGCCTATTGTCGAAACAATAGGATGCGGTGGAAGGATTGCGCGTCTCCATTGCACATCGTTGTTTTATAATACGATAAATAAATTATATTATATGTAAATATTATATGTTGTTATTATTATTGGTTTATGTGTGTGCTGTGTATAAATATTTTTTATATAATTAATATATGTAGATAATGATTTTATGTATATTTAATATTTGTAATAAATAATAATGTGAGTAGGCTACAAGCGTATGGGTACCACCTGGCTACCAGGCTTTCTGGCTATAATGATCGTCTAGCACGCTATGGCATTCATCCTTTGGCCAGTAGACGCAAGATGTTAGACTTGATATTTCTGTATAAGTTAGTCAATGGCCACTTTGATGGTAGTGAACTACTTGACTCTGTTAACTTTAATGCTCCATCTAGATTACCAAGGAAAAAGACTTTTAACTTACTTGTTCCTCCTTCGTTCAGGACCAATTTGGGTCAACATTCTATCATCCCAAGACTTTTTAAAATGCACAACACAGTGTCGAAAATTAAGGATATCGACTTCAGCATGTCCCTGCACAAGTTTAAGCGGCTGCTAATCGATAGTTTTTAAGTTATACTTCACGTACATATTTAGTTTTATCTTGTAATATTCTGTTAATTGTTAGTATAATCTTTAAAATCTTAATTGTTAGTCGCTATATTGTTGTTTTAGACTAACAGGGTAAGTAGTTTGTAATGGTGTATGCAGTGTTCTTCTGTAATTGTTGAAACATTTTATTAAGATTCTAAAAGTGTTATTGTAAGTAATGTAAATGTATTCAATGTTGAAGAACCATAAATAAATAAATAAATAAATAAATAAATATATGTATGGCCAGGGATCAAGTAGTTCATCTGAATAACTTCAAGATTAACACACCTAGATAATGCATAGCGAAACATAGATAATACGGTCTTATTTTTGTTTTGTCCGTAGTAGGAATCGGAATACAATAATAAAGTCTTAACTTTAGTTTGAGAATCAACTTCCATTATATAATTTAGTAAACATGTCGAAATCTCATTTGCTCCACGATGGGCATCTGTTTCATTCCATATATTACAGAGCCCTACCTGCGTGTTACTTTCATAAATTGTGAAATTATACACTGATATTTTTCGGCTATAATTAAGGGCCATGTTGTCAACGTGTGGAGTATTAAGCACTTTCTGCATGTCAAAGCTGGCACAGATAACACTTTTGTCTGCCTTGTTAAGGTCCTGATGACATAAAAATCGTTTGTATGATTCTTCGTTCTCTTTTAAGTGCTCGTTTAACTTGTTCATTTCCTCTTCAGTTTTCACCTCGAAGGTTTTGGTGGCCATACACTGAACACATTTATCCTTTTTTGGGATATGGAAGCCAATATTGAAAGTACTACGAAACCATTTTGAAAAAACTTTAAAAGACATAGGTTTTACATTTTCATCGTCGCAGTGCTCTTTGTAATTGTTGAACAAGTTTGTAATATTTTTAAAATTTTCTGGCAGGTATAGTCGTGTGGAATCTTTGCGACAATAATGAGAAGGCAATAATGGCAGAGACATAACAAAAGACTTGGCTGTGGCGATGACTTCCGGTGATGTTTTATTATGACCACCGTTTTTACCTCTTTCGTCAAGTTTGGAAAAATATCTATTGAATTTTGCAGTGTATACAAAATAAATCTCTGCGTCACATCTAGAGTCGCGATCAGAAATTGTTGGCAGACCTTTCTCCTTCCTTCTCCTTCATTAATAAAATATTCATTGGTGATGCTCCGCCTAGATACTCCGCTATTTTGTAACGTGTGGTTCTTTACACTTTTTTTAAGACAGGATTGCGCAATCCAATCTTTGCGCCTTTGCGTACACTTAAGATTCCAAATAGTTAAATAAATTTGTACGTCGTTCTTCGGATATGTTTTCACAATTATTTCTACATTTTTTGCCAGTACATGGGTTTGGTTTCATGTTTTTTTCCTCAATAGCTTTTCCTTTTCTAGTTAAATATTGTTTCCCTTTTATCTTTTCTTCTTCATTTTCTTTTTTAATCAACGCTTTTGCTTTATTTTTTTCTATATTTATGTGTTTATGAATTGTCTTTGTTTTTATTTTTTATTTATGTTTGCCTTGCTTGTTCTTATTTCTTTTTGCAATTTTTGTGTGTTGATCTCCATCTTCCATCTCGTCAGATGACTCTTCCACTTCACTCCAATCTGTTGAGTCATCTGATGGAAAGGCTTCATTCAAGAATAATGTATCCGCATCGTCCACATAATCAAGATAACATTTATCGAAGTTTAGTTTTTTCTTGAATCTTTTAGGATTTATCCTTCTGGTGCCTCTGTCCTCTGTTATCTCTATTTTGTTTGTTTCAGGGGATGATAAACTACTTCGAAACTGTATCTGCACCACGTTGCTGTCACTCGTTCTAGGGAACATTGATAGACTTGGAGATCCTATTGGCACTATATTGCTCTCAATTACAGAACTGTTTTCAGAAATAAATTACATCTGCACAGCGCCATTTGTAGCAGTACTTATGCCAGGAATCAGTGAATAGCTTGAAGATGATACCTGCACTACGTCGCCCTCAATTGCAAAACTCGTTGAAGGTACTGGAGATGGACACCGAAACTGTAGCACGTTACTTTGAGTAGCAACACTTGTATCAAGAACTAGAGATGGACATTGAAGTTGCGTTTGCACGTGGCTCTCTATTGCTGCACATGCTTTAAGACCGGAGGGTAGAATTTCAGGGTCCATAAATTTTACGTTGCTTTCGATCATAGCTGTCTTCTCAGTAGCTGGTGATTTACTTTGAGGCTGTTCCATATTGCTCTCAAGACCACCACCTAATTCTGGGATAGAATAGAGACATTGGGTTTTGATTTGCTTACCATCATTCTCAACTGGAAAGTAGGCTTCACAAGCTGTTGAATGTAGAATACTTTCATCAAAAACATCTTCAATGGTTACAGAAAAATCTAATGTAGAATGTTTTGTAATACATGTTTCGTGGGTGATTTCGCAATCTTTATGCTAGTCTGTTGGTTCCGTCAAGCCCGAAGCTTGAAGCGGTGGCGGTAAAATTTGTCTTAGTATTTGATTAGTTGCAGTCATTTATTTATTTATTTATTTAACCTCATAGAACGGCTTGAAGCCACTTAAACTAAAGGGAAAAAAGGAGCACTTTCATGCAGTCTCCTCACAAAACTCCAAACATACACACAAAATATTCTTCCATTCATCCGCAAACAAATCACATTCAGGGTGATTATCCAGGAAAGCGTTGAATACGGAGAGAGTGCGCGGGACAGGCGAACGGGCCCGAGCGACTGTGCGACTCGTGGGCACGCAGAATAACTTGTGCTTCCTGCCGCGCAAGTAATTATTTGGCACGTAGAAGCGGCACAACTCTTCATGAAGAGAAGGAGCATCAATGTGACCACGTATTGTCTTAAGACCAGTTATCATTTGCGCATGTTTTCTCCTGACCTGCAAAGAATTATACCCTAGACTACCAAGGAGAAACTGTGTAGGGTACAAGTAAGGGTAGTATCCGTAAACTCGCTTGTAAAGGTGTCTGAGGAAGGCCTTCTGCACCTTTTCAAGCTGAACCGAGTATTTGCTCTCGTGTGGATTCCACACACAAGCACTCGACTCGAGCTTGCTACGGACCAAAGCACAGAAAAGCATCCTCAGAGCCTGCACATTGGTGAAATCACGCGTGTTTCTGAGAACAAATCCCAGACGCCTAAATGAATCTTTGGCAACGGACTCCATGTGCTCATGAAAGTTTAGCTTGCGATCAAACATGACACCCAAGTCCCTCACGTGTTGTGGTCTTGATATAAGGTTTCCTACGAGTTGGTAGTGATAGTCTATGGGGTGCCGTGCTCGACTGAAGGTCATGATATTGCATTTAGATGAATTAAATTCCATCTTATGTGAGTGGGCCCACTGACAAATTGCATCGATGTCAGCTTGCATCGCTAAACAATCAGCCTCAGAGCCAATCTTACAGTACAATTTTAAATCATCAGCGTAGAGAAGGCACTTAGTGTGCTTGAGCACCTGCGGTAGATCGTTAATCATGATGAGGAACAGCAGAGGACCAAGCACTGATCCTTGGCTTACCCCAGAACGCGTATGGTAAGGCTGGGACTCATAGACACCTAGTTTGACATACTGCAGACGGTCTCGCAGATAGGCAGCGAATAGTTTAAGGAGCCCCGGTGGGAACCCTATTGCGCTTGGCTTCGTCAGCAGTATGTCGTTATTGACTCTATCGAATGCCTTCTTAAAATCGAAGTACAGCACATCCACTTGGCTACCTCTATCAAGATGTGCGGATACAAATTCAACCAATGTGAATAGGTTACTGTTGACTGAGCGCTTCGCTCTGAAGCCGTGTTGTTCATCGCATAAAAATTTCTCAACCTGACTGTAAATATGCTTGTGGAGGATAAATTCGAAGACTTTGGCTGGAGAACATAAGTTAGCAATCGGGCGATGTTCTGTTACATTAGTGAGGTCAGATGTTTTTGGAATGGGAGTGACTCTCGATATTTTCCACTGTGAAGGGTAATAACCGGCGCGGAGAGCTAAATTAAATATATGTTGAAGAGGAGCACAGAAAAATTTCCTCCCTATTTTAAGAATGGCAGGTGGAACATTGTCTGGACCACCGGCACTGTTTATTTTAAGTTTATTGATTCCGTTGACAACGTCAGTTTGGGTAATAGGCAAAATATGTATGACATTGCTGTTTGAATTATTATCAAGATGAGAAATTTTGTCGGAATTTAGAATTGGTATATCAGGAAGAAAGACACTGGAAAAGAACGAGGCAAACGCATCAGCTGCCAGTGTACCCTGGAGGTCCATACCTTCGTACAACACCCTAGGTTCGAATCCACCCTTGGTTCGGAGGTCTGAGATATGTTTCCAGAAACTACGCGGATTGGTACCTATGTCATCTTCAATACACTGTAGATATTTCCTATAGGCAAAGGTGATACGAGATTTTATACTTGCTCTAAGGTTGGAGTATGAATTATAGGTATGAATGTTTTTAGTATTTTTCCAAGTTCGGTGCAGTTTATGTTTTTTTTTAATATCAATAATAATATCCCTTGTAAACCAGACCGGGTATCGCCTACATTTATTTTTACTTCGCCTTTTTTTGGGAGAACAGGAATCAAAAACATTGTAAATTGATTCATAAAAATATTGAACAGCTAAGTGTATGTTATTGGCCTGCAAGACATTATCCCAAGGAATGTTAGATAAAAGGTCATATAACAACTCGTAGTCACATTTATGAAAATTCCAGTCTCTAGCCGAAAGTATATTGCTAGGTGGAGCAGCGCATTCATGACGAACCGCGTCGACGCTCACCTCAATGTCCAGCGGTGGATGGTAGGCATCCGGTGGAACTAGGCCTTCGGTGGCGGTCACGTGGGAAATACGGAAGCCAACACTTTCCTGGATTAACACCACATCTAATAGCCCCCCATGCAGATTCACAATACCATTCTTCTCACTCAGACAACAATATGACAGAAAGTAGCAATAATAATTATTTACAGTTATAGATGCACTATTTAAATTTATATCACCTAATATAATAACAGGGCCATTGAGATTGTGAATTACGCTTTCTGTTTTATGGAACCAATCCATATAGATATTATCCGTTGCACTAGGTTTTATGTAAACAACGCAAATGTAAATTGTATGTCCGCACCAAACTAAACTAGCCCATAAGTCTTCTCCGGTGTCGGTCTCTAACTCCGAGCGGCGATGTGGCACGAGGGGCGCCCGTGCCGCAAGCATCACTCCTCCGCACGGCGTACATCTGTCACGACGGGCCACATTCCAGTCCCCTGGAGACAACTCAGCATCTTCGACGGACTCATCTAGAAATGTTTCGGTAGCCGCAATCAAATTGTGCTCCAATAGTGCCAGACTAGTTCTCCATACCGGTAATTTTGTTTTGAGACCGCGAACATTCTGGTACACAATTACTAGCTCGTCAACCGTACAAGCATATGTACAACACAACTGCTTTAAATATTGCGTTATTTCCTCAGCAGAGCTCGCCATATTCCATAAGTGCAGATACTTACGGGGTTCGACGGCTTTCAAACCAGTTGCGGCAGGTGCCGCAGCACCGCACAGTAGTACTGGACGCTTGTTTCCGTGTTTATTCTTATTGTTCCTTCCATTTACAGCAGTCCGCATTTGCTCCTCCATTTGGATGTGGTTTTCATTTGAGGGATCTTTAGGCTGAATATTATTGTTGGGCTTGGTTTGCGGGGAAGATTCTGCCTTACCGGGACATAGTATGGCAGCATAGGACCGGAAAGTTGGGGGCGCTCCTCTGGGTTTCTTAGTGGCAGTGGAGGGGTTATTAGTGATGTGCGTTTTTTCAATGAGTATACCAGTATTATCAGGAACAGAGGGCATGGCTGGTGGCGCGACTGCTCCAGTAGGAGGGATGAGAAGATGGTTCACTACTTTGCAAGATTCACATTTCATCATATTTTTATTTAATGTCTCCATCTGACCAGCATACCTGTCCAATTTAATCTCATAGTTTGATATGACTGACACAGCTCTAGACAGTTGTTCCTTCAGAGCCTCCATCTCCTGCCGTAAAGCACACATCTCAATAGATAGCTCACTTGTGCCGTGAACGACTTATTTGAAGGAGCTTTCGGCCTAAGCGTTACGTTCATGTCGCGGCTCCCTTTTTGGCCAACAGGGGTAAGACTATTGTCACCACCTTTTTTCTGCTCACAAACACACTCAGGACATACCCAAGACTCTCTAATATTATATGTTAGGACATTTTTGCCAATACACGCAAGGTGAAACTCTTTACAGCAGTTTAAATATGTGCAGCGAATAATATCTTCACCCTCAACAATGATAGTATAGCATGCAGAACAATTCATCATGTCCATTCAATTAGCAAGTAAACAGTGAGAGCAAATAATATTAATCAAGCAGCGACATCTGTTGTCAAGAGGATGTCAACAGAACCGTAGTTATAAAGGTTCCGCAACTCAACACAAGATGACGCTTCCAATATCAACCGTCAATATTCAAAAACACCAAGCAGTTCAGCACAAATTTTTAGGTTAAAAGCTTGTGCACACATTAAATACACAAAAGCAGGTTTTAAAAAGTTACTCACAATTTTCAAGCAAAGTTCTCATGAGCGAAACGTCATAAAGTTGCATTTATTTGCTATTCACATCAATAGTAAAGTCACTTCACAAAATTGAGCAAATATCCGGTCAGGGATCACTACCGAAGAGGATAACACTTGTGCAGGTTCATTAGGACATAACAATTAAATTCCAAACACTGAACTATGCTTTACAGCAATACTCTATTTTAGAGATTTAATTTAAATGTAAACAAACAATAGCCGATGTTTATCAAAGAGCGCCATCTAGCGAAAAAAAGTGCATGCATTTTTCTGGGTTTCGAAAAGTTGGAGTCAATTCTTTGCTACTAGTCATGTCCTCTTCCAAATTCCTTGTATGCCGTGGTGTCGTTTTGCAATTATTTTCCGAAAAATTATTAGATTCATTGGTCTGTGATTTAATTTTTTTGTTGTTCAATTTAGAAGGAATCAAATTGCCTTGTAGGTAGAGTTCGTTGCTTAATATTTGTATTTTAGGTCTCTTTCTAGAATGCTCTTCAACAATGTCTTCTTGAAGAGGTTTCAATTCGTCCATCCATTCCCTGCGTTTCACCATCTAAAATAAGCAAGGCAGTTTATCTATATCTATATCTATACAGATAAATAAAATTGTGGTGCCTGTTTGTAATTCCAAAATAAAAAACAGCTTTTCAGTAAATGCATATGAAAGTATATACGATACTGACATAAAAAAAACCAGTTTAATTTCCTCTGTCTGTCTGTCTGTTCTGTTTGTTCCGGATAATCTCCGAAATGGCTGGACCGATTTTAACGGGACTTTCAATGGCAGATAGCTAATGTTACAAGGAGTATTTATATTTTTTTAAAAGCGTAATGTTTCTGCGGGACAGTCATGAAATTAATTTTACGCGGGTGAAACCGCGGGGCACAGCGCGTAAAAAATATCTTCTTAACCTCGTTGGCCTAGTGATTGCTGATTATAGGTCATGAGGTTCCGGGCTCGATTCCCGGCTATGGCAAACTGTAATATGTGGTTGTGAAACTTCCTCAATTGCAGTTCGTAACCGGTTTGTGCTCGTAGTATATTGGTTGGTTCGCCAGCAGTAACATTGGAGACGAGATAAATACGTCGGTGATATGTCTACTCCGTCAGGGATTACAGGTGTGACGGTATTCATAAAAAATCTGTAAAAGGACAAGTATATTGATCATTTTTATACTTTGATACTACCTACAAAAAATGCTTAAACCTAATTATGGCAGGTTATCGACGCTTAATAATAATCATTCGGAAAAATTACTTACGTTTTCGTGATAATATACTCAGGTTCAATCTAAATCATACCACTTATTACGGACACTCAGCACACACGACGTTCCAAATCAAATGCCACGCTTATAATGAGACAATAACAGAATGTCGTACAAGGAATGAAGGGTGCGGGCGGAGTCGGTAGCGATGCGGTAACACCGACACAACTTCAAAAGAATATAGTTTTTTCAATGGCGTAACGGTAAAAAAAAATTATAAATGATTTATCAAAATGCATTATCTCAAATTAAAAAAATAATCAAAGTTTTTTAAAATGCATTATGCGGTGTGAGCTTTTTAAACAAATACGTGATGATTTGCTGTAAATAACAAAAACTAAAACTGTTGATTCCCTAAACTTGCTGTAACGAAAAACGAATGTAAAAATCACACGCCGCAGAAATGTACAGCATTACAGTAGCGCTAAGTTTTTAAATGGGAACTAGTAAGTATTTGTAAAGCAAACAATGCAGTCTTTCTTTTGCTGTAAGTACAAAATGTCTCAAATTACTAGATTTTGGTCTATATACAGCATTTAATCTTGCTAAAATAAATATAAGTACGGGCGTTTTCAACGGCATATGTAATTTTTTTTTCACCGTAGAGACACAGGACCTGGTTCATTCGATGCGGTTTTTTTTTTCTGATTCTAATGGTAGTAAAAAGTCATGTTAGGTATTTTGTCTACTTACAGCAAATATGCTTTCCTACGTTGATATGTCGAACAGTTGGAGAGAATACAAACAATATTTCTCAAACATCTCCATTATAGATTTAGTAATCCAAGTTCAGGAATATCGTCATTAAAATCTAGAAGAATAGTTCGTGACCAAATGTTATTGCATAATTCTGTTGATAGTATTAACTTATTGGGAAAATTAACCTTACGCTGTCCTAGACATGGTTCTCGCCACAGAAACTTATTCCATGTACCTACATTTAACACCATTTATGGTAATAATAGTTTTGTACCACGTGCCGTTAGCACTTTTAACAAATATTTTGTTGATGCAGATATATTTTACACCTCACTCAGTAAATTTAAGTCTCATATCCTTAATTTATACACTTAATTAGTATTGTTGAAATATTTAGAATGCTATTAGTTATATTTTTGCACCTATGACTAATATGGATTGTATCTTTGTAAATTTGTTATTATCTTTGGACACTGTTTGTCATATAATTAACTACTTAGATATCTTACTTTGTTTCTCATTGACTGTTTGTGTCTTTTTGAACAATAAAAAAAAAAAAAAATAGGCCAATTGCAAATCTTCCTACCGTCGCTAAGTTGTTTGAACACATACCCCATAATAAGATCTTCCCACACATCAAAGGGTATCTCTCGGAATCTCAACACGGTTTCTGACCCGGCTGTCTGTCAACTCAAATCTGCTGCTTCAGGCGGACTTCATTCCCAGATATTTAGACGCAGGTAAACAAGTCGACGTGCTTTACTTCGACTTCTCCAAAGCGTTTGACAGGGTAAATAACGAGGTATTACTAACCAAGTTGGGTGCCATTGGTTTTTCCTCTGGATTCCTTAAGTTTTTTGCTGACTATCTCCGGGACCGCAAGCAGTTTGTCAGGCATGGCTGCTATGATTCGGAACCATACTCTACCCACTCGGGGGTAAGTCAAGGATCCGTGCTAGGCCCACTGTTATTTATGATCTACTTCGGTGCCAACCTCCGTACCGTACGGACGTGCGCGGCTCCGCAGTAACTATTTAACTTTTATTGTCCTCATTGCTATCAAAGTGCGTTGTGATTGGTCGGCTCTGTGATTCGGTCCCTCTCGTTCTCGCAAGGGGCAACGGCCATAAAAGGCGGCGGCCATCTTGAGACGAGAGCGGGACGCACAGTGCCGCTCGGTTGTGCGCGTGTGGGTGGTATCGGACCCTCTCTGTCTCTCCTGAGGAAGGTGTCATAAGGCATCGGCGCCATATTGGGAAAGGAGCGAGACGCAAGGTAAGCGGGTGACGTTGGAGTTGACAGCTGACAGCTGTCATCTGCCAGTGGAGCCCGTCTCCATATTGTGACTCGCTGACATTGACAGTTGAAGCCTTCATTGGTGACATCTGTCAAGGTCAGGGTGGCTCTGTCCTGGCTGACAGCTGACACTCGTCGACTGTCAGTTGGTGACAACTGTCACCGCCTGTAGGTGTCAGTGCGGGCACGGGTCGTTCGTGCCGCGACTCACCGGTGCTCCGGTAGGTCGCGGGCGAGCGGCTTGTTGCAATGCCTGGCCCAGACGAGGTGGCTCGCTCGAAAGAGCGTAAAGCCGAGCTGGAAGAGTTGGCGCGGATGGAGCGCGAGGCTTTCAACCCTCGGGCGTCCATTATGCGAACTCCCCCCAAAGACTCCGCGGCCTCCCAGTCTAAGGGGAAGGAGGCATCCACCTCCCAACCGAAGGCGCAGGAGGCCGTGGTGCAGGCTAAGCCACCTCATCCAAAGGTGGCGTCGGTTACACCGAAGGCACAAATGCCTCAGGCGGCGCGCAAGGGGAAGAGGTACCTCACCTCACCCGAGGAGGTCGCCGGCGCGGTGGAGAAGAGGCTGCGGGCTGGAAGGTCCGATGCCGCGAACCCCCCGGCCAGGTTAACCCTGACCGAGGGCTCCGCGCGGGTTGACCCTGACGCTACTGCGCCTCCAACTGCCGCGCCCTCTGCCGCGCCCTCTGCCGCGCCCTCTGCCGCGCCCTCTGCCGCCTCGGATCCGGATGATCCCCGGGAAACCGAGCGCTCCAAGACCCCCGGGGTCTCTGAGACCACCCAGGCTCTGGTTTCGACACCGGTTCCCCCCACCCCGAGATCCGACGAGGAACTACTGCAGGAGGTCCACGGACTCCTCAGCGAGATTGCCGCGACGGCCAATGTGGTCGCCGCAGGCAACAAATACAAATTGAATGCGGGGGAGCAGGACCTGGTGTCGACTTCAAGCCAGGCAATCCTGGCCGCGTTCGCCACCCTGCAGCTGCGGCTAGCCGACGCCAAGCGGGAGGCCCTAGAGCTGAAGCTCAGAATGGCCCAAATGGAGCTCGCTGGTGTTCGGACGGGCGCAGTGGCGGGGCAAACGGGTGCCTTGAGCGCCAGTACGGGTGCGTCGGCTTCGGCCCGGCCACAATATGCAGCCATTCTCAAGCGGCCATGTGGCATGGCGCCAGTGGCGGTGTCGGCGTCGCCGGATCAGGCGGTACTGATCTACCCATCCTGCGACACCATCAAGACCAGTGACGGGACCCGCAAAGAGCTGGAGTCAAAGGTCAAGCCAGGACCAATGGGCATACCCGTCAGTGGTGTCCGCAGGATTGGTGGAGCTGAAACCGGCGGTCGGACCCGGACAGCAATACGGTCCTCAGGGACTTGTTGTCCATTAACCTGCCTGCAGGTGAATGGACCGAGGAGCGGTTGAAGAAGGAGTGCCGGGTGGCATTCAAGAAGGGCGTCAAAGGTTTCCGGACCACTGTCGTTCGTCTCGGCACAGTCCACATAGTGTAACGCCATATCTTCCGTACCTACATAATAATAATTAAATCCATCCAACAGACAACAGCTTTGTTATTAGATAGTAATAGTAGATGCTCGAAGTACGTATACACATATAACGCGATATAGGTGGTCACTACACCGGCCGGCGGCAGCGATCGGCTCGCTCGGGGGGCGGCCGCCAGGCATCAGCTGACCGTGTCCTGCGACGGATGTGTGCCACTCGCAATTATTTTTTGTTAAACCTACCTGACGGTGATCTCTTGTACGAGGAATTGTGTCTAATACAATCTTAAGTTATTATAAGCTGCTACATTAAATAAGTTCAACAGTTAATCAATCCCATACTGGGTAAGTTGTGCACATTTGTTTTCGTGTTTATTTCTAGTATTTTGATACTGCTTTTAGATGTATTATTGGTAGATTGTTAGTACATCTTTTGAAGCCTTATTGAGTGTTATACATGATGTAGGTAGTCCCACTAGTAGATAGTCTTTTAACTGCAGCTCTCAGATCATAAAGTACGACTGCATTTCTAAGATATTACATGTTTATTTTAGCATAACATATATACTATTTTGTTCGTTTCTTCCTTATTAATGGAAAGCTAATGCTAATTAGTAAGAAACGTTTTTTAAGTTGCTAGATGTACGCCCAGTTACCAATCTTGTAACCGTTTCTGATTCCTTAATATAACTGCCACTCCACCCAGTATAAATTAAGAAAGCCTAGACCTCTCTCCGTTGCTCAAATAGTTACTGTTAATCATCCTTCTTTCTGCCTTGCTTGCACTAGGCGTGCTTCCTCACGGCGATGTTGACTAGTGGCAGTTCCCAACTCCGCCCATCTCATCCCTAATGCTACCCTTTGATTTCTGCAGGAACTACGGCTAGACTTAACACCTATACAAGTCTATAAAGACGCCAGAGAAACCCACTGTCTTTCGGCTATTGATTTTGAAGAGGAAATTCTTTTATCTTTGGAGACCTGGAATCGACCTGGAGAAGAGGACCGATACAGGAGAGTGGCTATCTACGGGCTCAACATTGTAGAATCGTGGTTAAGCCTACCTACGACCCTGATTAAGATTACTTATTGCCTAAAACTACCTACTTTAATACAATAAACAAATTCCTAGATTGTACCTATTATTTTATTTCTACCCGAAATAAATAATACGTGACAATAGGCTGGGACGAGGCGAACGTGTGCGACTTTGTCCGCGTGACCTGCTGCACCAAGTGCCAGCAATACGGTCACCCGGAGAAGAGACCTGTGGAAAGTTCGGAGAGGTGGGTCACCGCAGGGAGGCCTGTGAGTCAGCTCGGTCATTTTGTGCCACTTGCAAGCGATTCAAGCGCAAGGACGCCGAGACTCACGCAACAGCGCGGCCAACATGACCAAGTATGGCTGACGGCTCGACGGTGAAGTATGGGCAACTCAATCTACCGGGTTCCGGGGAGGCCACGCTGGAGCTGCTCCGGGTCGCCGGCGAGCTGCGATTGGACCTGGTCCTTGTCCAGGAACAGTACGCTGCCGCCGGCGTCCCGGGGCTGCTCCAGCTGGGAAACTCCCCGCGAGCAGGGATTGGTTGTTGGTCGCGATATCGCGGTCACTCTCCTTCCGGACCTTTGCACGGAGCACTGTGTGGTGGCTCCCGTGGCACGCGGCACATCGAGTCACCATGTGGTCTCGATGTACTGCCAGTACAGCCACGACATTTCTCGCCACCTGGAGCACCTCACACGTGTTCTGGACCGGTTGGCGGGTTGGCCTGTGATAATAGGCATGGACAGCAACGCTCACTCTCCACTCTGGTACTGCGACCGCGCGCAGTATGTGGGCAGGGGACCCGACACGGAATACCGAAGGACGCAGATGGAGGGTGAAGTGGTCCAGAATATATCCACCAAACCACTTACTATATGTGTGAGGAAGGGGTGAGATAGCGTAGTAGATAAATGAAAGTAACTTCACAGCTCGAGACTATATTATCGGTATTAATATTATAGAATGAACAGCAAGGCGATCTGATAGAGAATAGAATGAATGGTAACTAAAGCACGACTATTTAAACAATAAAATTATTAATAATAATTACGAGTCACCCTTGGCACCTCTGCGCAGGAGTGGAAGTGGATTCCATTATGACCGCCCACTGTAGAACAATAGGCTCGAAGCGGCCATCTTTAATTGGGCGGAGTTTAGGAGCAAATTGTAAAAGGCGTGCGGGTAGTCGGCCCTTTTGAGAACGGCTTTTGGGGTAGCCATCTTAAAGTGGGCGTAGCTTAGCTGTGCGTTATCGCTCTTTGATCGAAATCACGCCATATGGTCTGAGGTGGCGTGATTCTTGTGCTGCGTTCAAACGCATTCATGCACTTGCCTGGTCGCTACACTACTCCCCCGGGGAGACCGTGACTACGGGCGATAGTAATCAGGGAACCTGATCGAACGCCCACTTCTGGTCTTCCTAGGAGTGATCACCTCTTTTTCGGCCGCATCATCTGGTGTTGATGGTATGTGCACTAATATGTCTGGTGCTTCTTTTGCCACAAACGCTGGCTTAAGACGGTCAATTGTCCCAAGTATGGAGCTTGTAGCGATCCCTTAAGTGGACCCTTTTTTTTTTTTTTTTTTTTGTTGACGAGGGGGAAACCTTCAAAAGGTCCCCGACCGCCCTGGGAGAGGCAGATCGGGGTATGTGGGATTTTTACCTCACTAAAACCCCCCCGGTGGCCATCCTCAGTGCTCAGGGGGGACTCCGGGTACTCTGATAGAACGCACCGGTGTCCCCCCACACTTTGCCGGGGCACATCCCCGGGGCAGCTGAGATGAAATATAAATGAAATGCAGGCATAATTGAATACGACAAGCTTTTTATTTATTAGCACACAGTGGTTCAGTCACAAGAAAAATCCGCCATGACACTTTCTTTTAAAAGAGAGAGAGAGAACAATATACTATCTATCCTACTCTTAATATTACATTGCACTGTCTTTATTTTAACACCCCCCGTCAATGTAATAACATTAATTAAGAAATTATGTGACAACTTTAATTTATCAAAAAAAATAAGAAAGCCATTGAACCAAGACTAATTTACATATTCATACCACATAGCTTCACAAACTTCAAAAGTGTATTACCATTGAGGGACTTAGTGAACATATCAGCAATTTGATCTTTTGTTGTCACATATTGTAAACATATCTTTTTATTTTCAATCAGTTCCCTTATATAATGATATTTGATATCAATGTGCTTTAATCGTTTCACACTAGTTGTCTTTGCAATCATTATGGCAGCTTGATTATCACAATGCATGATAGCAGGACATACATTACTCACATTGAAATCACATAACACATTAGTAAGCCAGCATGCCTCACTTCCAGCCATGCTCATTGCCACATATTCGGATTCTGCTGATGATAGACTCACAGTACTCTGCTTCTTAGAGCACCAAGATATCAGGCAATTTGAATACATAAAGCAGTAACCAGTAGTGGACTTCCTGTCTCGAATGTCCCCTCCCCAGTCAGCATCACAAAATCCAACTAACTTGCTATCATCACATTTATAAACTAATTTATAATTCAATGTGTGTTTAATGTATCGTAAAATTCTTTTTAAGTTGATCAATAACATGTTATTAGAGCAATCTTGATATCTACTTAATATTGATACAGCAACACATATATCAGGTCTTGTGCCTGATGCTGCATACATTAAACATCCAATGATCTGTCTACACATGTTCTCAACATTACCTTTACGTTTATCATTTTCAAGCTCTTTAGAATTAAAATTCTGATCCATGGGAGTGGAAATAGGTTTGCAATCATACATATGGAATCTTTTTAACACATTTTCTAGGTAAGTCTTTTGACATAATTCTGTAACATTTGTTTTTAAATTCTGCTTTATATTTATCCCCAAAAATTCTGAAATTAGTCCTAAATCTTTCATTTCAAATTCTTTGTTTAACATTGATTTTAAATGGGATATATGTTCTTCATTACTACCAAAAATCAGCATGTCATCAACATATAAGAGAAGATATATTTGTTCAGAATTGTTACATTGAGAGTACAGACATGAATCACATTTAGATCGTTTAAAACCTTCCCTGATCATAACAGAGTTAAACTTTTCATTCCAATATTTTGGAGACTTCTTTAGCCCATACAATGATTTGTTTAGCTTTACAATATTTTTATCATTGTCATAAGCACCGTCTGGCAAACTTATGTATACATTTTCTTCAATCTCCCCATACAAAAAGGCTCCGGTTACATCCATTTGGTATATAGATAATTTTAATTTAGTTGCTATAGCCAAAAATAGTCTGAATGTACTTAATTTTGCAACAGGTGCATATACATCATTTAGATTTAATATATCATTTTGCTCAAACCCTCTGGCCACCAAACGTGCCTTGTATTGAATATTACTATTGCTTTGTTTAATTTTAAATACCCATTTACTACTTATAACCTTTATATTACCTGGTAGGTCATAAATACTCCAAGTGTTATTATCTTTGAGGGTTTTTAGCTCCCTTTGAATAGCTTCCTGCCACTTACATGCATCCGGACCTTTCATAGCTTCACAATAGGTTTTTGGCTCACAGTTATCTAATATTACATTATTACAGTTATAGAAAACAGTCTGCTTCCTAATACGTTTGTTTCTAGGATCCGCATCACGTCTCTCAGCCTCACCACACTCATCACTGTCACTGGGTTCATATAGGCTACCCTCAGAATCACTCTGTCTGGTGCACTGAGAGTCATCACTGTTCATGGTCTGTGATTGGAGACTGGGCACACCTGCAGCACTGGTATCTTCTACTTGAGCATCCACCTCAACTGTAGCTGGTACCTCAACACTATCCTCGATGTAATTTGTTGTCTCGCTTTGTTGTATTGGCTTCACTGGGCTGTTGCTCACAAAAACAATGTCTCGTTTGGTCTTAACTTCATTTTTATGTGGAAAATATACTCTATAGCCTTTTGTTGTCTCTCCATACCCAACCATAATGCCCTTTTCACCTTTGGCATCCCACTTATGTCTTTTTTCTTTGGGTATGTGGACATAAATAGCAGTACCAAATATTTTGAGGTTATTTATGTCATAACTTTTGTTTGACCACAATTCATATGGAGATTTCCCTTCCACTGAGCTTTTACCAGTTCTATTAATCACATAGGCAGCTGTATTAACACTTTCAGCCCACAAACTGATAGGTAAGTCTTTAGCATATAACATTGTTCTTTGACCTCTTTGTTTATAAATTCGTTTCCATTGTCACTTCGAAATATCTTTATTTTATTTTCTGTTTCATTTTCAGCCTGCAATATGAAGTTCTTTATACACATTTTAATTTCGTCTTTTGTTTTCACAAAGAACACTCGCCTGTACTTTGAGTATTCATCTTTAAATACCACAAAATATCTGGAGCCTCCAATCGATGGTTTTTCCATAGGACCACAGGTATCGGCGTGAATAATTTCGCATACTCTTGACGTTGCACTGTTACTTACAGGATACGGCAAGCGGTGAATTTTCCCTTTTAGACAACTTTCGCATGTTTGAATATTGACATTTTTAACGTTGATATTATTTTTCTTCAGCACATCTTTCACATAAGCCATGTTTTGGTGTGCCATCTTTTCATGCCACTCATGCAGATTATAGCACACGTCGGCAAGGTTTGCTGTACATGCATTAAAATAGCGAAAATCCAAATAATACATGCTTCCTCGTCGCTCAGCAATAGCCATCACCTTGTTTTGTTTATAAAACTTGCATTTATTCTTTTCTGTAACTATAACATAACCTCTGCTTGTCGCTCAATTGACAGAGAACAAATTTGTTTTCAACTCAGGAACATGAAGTACATTGTCTATGGTAGTGTCTATCCATTCACTCCCATTCCAAACTTGCAGCGCCACCTGACCGCAACCCTTGACATTAATTTTCGTTCCGTTCCCTACTATTACCGATTTATCTTTTACAGTCGAATATGAATTGAATAGTTCGTAATCACAACACATATGCTCGCTTGCACCTGAATCTACTAACCACTGAGATTTTTGTAACTGTTCATCATAAGCACTGTTGACTATAAAAGCATTACTTTCTTTTTCTTTGTCCCTTTTAAATCGGCACTGGCTCTTTACATGTCCCGGTTTATTACAAAAATAACACTTGAGATCTGGACGACTGTCTTTAAAGTTACGAAAATTATTGTTCACATAATTATTATTATATCGGCACTCGCTTTGATAATGTCCAAGTCGGTGACACTTATAACACTTTACACTTTTTTTATCTACTCTCTTTGCCACAAACGCCGTAGACGACGGTGGCCCCCCTTTTTCTTTAATTCTTTCTTCCTCTATCAATAACCTGGCTACCAGGTTATCATAAGTCTGTTTGTCATCAGGAGCAGACTCCCATGCCGAGATGAAATGCTTGTAATCTTCTGGTAAGGACATTAGAACCTTGGTGATAACAAATTTATCAGACATATTTTCTCCTAGCTGTTTTAACTGATTCTGCATCTCCTGTACTTTTGATAAAAACACAGACATCTCTGTTCCTTCTTCAAACTTGAATTGAAAAAAGCGTTGTTGCACTATGTGAATGCTAGTTTCAGATTTTTGTTCATACACGCTTAACAATTTCCTCCACATAGCCGCCGCAGTATCGCACGAGATGATATGCAACATGACTTCTTCCGACATCCTCGTAACTATCAGCGTTTGAGCTCGCGCATCCTGGGTTTCCCAAGTACTATGCTGAGTCTCATCTTCAGGTTTTACTGTTGTCCCGTCCACGATTTTGTAAAGACCTTGACCTCGCAACAACACAGACGTTTGGAACTTCCAAATATTCCAATTCCTGGAACCCTCCAGCTTCATGACGTTCTGTTGTCCACTTCCCTGTGTCGAATCCATTTCAAAACCTTCCTGTAGGCTCTCCTGCCTTGCCCAACGATAGTAGTGAAGTAAAACAACAAGATATTGCGTACCGACTGTTTTATTTGTTCATGTACCCACATATAAGTTAACAAATATACTACATCCTCCCCTTTCACACAGTGAGCAGTAATCACAAATCATCACTGGTTAATACATACATTTTATGTTTACAATAGGTATGTATATAAGTGCTAGCGTCGAATGCATTACATTCAATACATACAACATTAAATTGGCGTTATTAAGTTAGTAATCAACAATCGCTTATATAAGAGGTTAATAAGTTGATACATGTTAATAAAATGCTCAATATACTTAGCACAAATAGCTTATACGTGTGATAGCAAGATTAGTTTTTAGCTTAGATTAGACATGTCATCAACATATTTTTGACAGCATTTAAAAATATGAGAGACATAGTGAACATAATATTTTATTATTTATTATTATAAACGTGAGATCCGATTCTGTGTTTAGCTAGACGAGCTGCCTCGCGCTCGGTGCGCTTCACAACGGGCGGCGAGTGTCTGAGCGTGTTGCCTTGCGCCACTTCACTGTCATACCACTCACCACAATCATCCTTTGTTTCTGTAGAATCATCATACACACTACTGCCACTCCCATGCTGACTGTCATTGTGACTATCACCCCATTCTACAGGCGGCGGAGGAGTGGGCACATCTAGCTTTAAAAGGTGCCTACGGTTGCGACGGAATTGCTTCCCTCTGTTATCAATAACAAAATATGACCGAGGCTGATCAGCTCGCCCAGTCACGCGGGCGGCTCGCCTTA
This sequence comes from Watsonalla binaria, assembly GCA_929442735.1. Taxonomy (NCBI): domain Eukaryota; kingdom Metazoa; phylum Arthropoda; class Insecta; order Lepidoptera; family Drepanidae; genus Watsonalla; species Watsonalla binaria. The sequence goes on along the minus strand of OV838939.1, from coordinate 7,822,953 downwards.
TATTACCGTCTATTGTAATTACTTCGTCACCCGTTTGGAGGCTAGGCAAGTTACGCGACCTCTTGTCGTAATGACATTTAGCATTATGTTGTTTGCGTAGCATATTATTATAGTCCAATGTATTATCTCTAGCAGGGCGCAATTTTTGTGAACGCATGGGTAACCGTGTGCTAAGCTTTCTGCTCATCAAAAGTTCTGCTGGGCTGGCAATCCCGTCCCTCGGGGCGGCTCTATAATTTAATAAACTTAAGTAAAAATCAGACTTATCGTTAATTGATTTAACCAGTAATTGTTTTACTGTGCGAACGGCTCGCTCTGCCCGTCCATTGGATTGGGGGTAGTTAGGTGAAGATGTGATGTGCGAAAAACCCCATTCTTTTACGAAATCATGGAACTGTTTTAAAGCATATGCTGGTCCGTTGTCAGTTATAAGTACTGACACTATTCCATGGCGGGCAAATTGGTCTTTTATAGCTTTAATGACGCTATTCGACGTTATAGAATTTAGGGCAGAAACTTCGACAAAGTTAGAAAAGTAATCAACTAGTAGAAGGAAATAGCATTTGTTGTACTCAAAGATATCAGAGCCAACTTTTGCCCATGGTAAGTCTGGTATTTCGTGAGGAATCAGTGTTTCGCGCTGCGGCATCGAGCTGTGCTCGGCGCACACTTTGCAGCGGCGCAATGTGCGCTCCACGTCACGCGACATGCCCGGCCAGTACATCACCTCGCGCGCTCGCCTCTTGCATCTATCTATGCCTAGATGACCCTCGTGAACCCTAGCTAGCATTTCAGCCCTCAGGCCCTCAGGAATATATACAAGATCGTCCTTGAACAGCACCCCATCAAAGTATTCTATCGAATGTCTATGTTCCCATAAATTACGTATTTTTATGTCCGTTTCATATTTCATATGCAGCCAGCCTTTATTTATGGTTTCAACGAGTAACTGACATACTACGTCACTCCTAGTATATTCCCTGACTAAATTTAATTTCTCATCACTAAATGCAACACTGCTAATTAAAAAATACGACTGACTATCTATTTCCTCTGAGATTTTGTCCTGCATTAATTCTGGTAATGCGGATCTAGACAGGGTATCAGATATAAATAAATATTTGCCAGGCTTGTAAGCAACGGTAAAATCGTATCTCTGTATTCGCAGCATCATTCGCTGCAATCTAGCAGGTACAGCATTCAGAGATTTCTTAAAAAGCGCCTCAAGCGGCTTATGATCCGTTTCTACCAGTACATCGCTCTTGCCAAATATATAATGATGAAACCTCTCTAATGCGAATACTATAGCAAGCATCTCTTTCTCGATCTGCGCGTACCGTTGCTGCGTGTCAGTGAGCGTGAGCGACGCAAACTCGACGGGACGGCCGCCCTGCAGCAGTACGGCTCCGAGAGCGTGCGCGCTGGCATCCACCGACACAACAGCTGGCTGCTCCGTTGAGAACAACGTGAGCACGGGCGCTGTGCACAGATCTTTTTTCAGCTCATTCACTACTTCATCTTCACACGTGCCCCAGACCCATTCACTATCTTTCTTGAGTAAATTTCGAAGAGGGGTGACTTTTTCAGAGTAATTAGGTATAAACTTACATAAATAGTTTACCATTCCTAAAAACCTCTCTAGCTCCTGCTTGTTCTGTGGGATTTTCATGTCCCTCACTGCTTTTAATTTATTATCATCAATTTCCATACCCCTTGCACTAAATTTATGACCTAAATATGTTACTTCTTTTACCTTGAATTGACACTTTTCTCGATTGAATTTAATTCCTACCTGCTTTGCTCTGTCTAGTAGCTTTTTGAGCCGTTCATCATGTTCACTCTCACTAGACGCCCACAGGATTACGTCATCAACGAATGAGTCCACTCCTTCTAACCCCTCGAGTAATTGCTTGACACGTGAATGGAATACTTCCGATGCAGAATTTATGCCGTATGGCAAACGCAGAAACTGGTAACGGCCAAACGGTGTGCCGAAGGTACAGAGGTCTGCACTATTATCATCTAGCTGAACCATCCAGAATCCAGATCTTGCATCTAATTTACTATAATATTTAGCATCCTTAAGTTTAGTGGCAATATCGGTTAGAGTTGGCAGAGGGAAATGTTGTCGGCGTATAACTTTATTTAACGGTCGTGGATCAAGGCAAACGCGAATACTACCATCTTTCTTAGCTGCGACAACTATCGCGTTCACCCAAGAAGTGGGATGAGTCACTTTTCTTATCACCCCCATTCGCTCCATTCGCTGGAGTTCAACTTGCAAGCTACCTCTCACACTAAGTGGTATTTTACGTACTGGACAAATGCTAGGAGTGGCATCCTTGTCTATTGGAATAGAATAGTGCCCTGGCAACACGCCGAGACCTTCAAACATATCCTCATATTTTGCCATATCTAATGAGTACACTCGTGTCACCAATCCAATCTGATCGAGGGTTTTTTTACCTAAAATACTTTCACAATCATGATCGGTTATAACAAAATTAATATAATCTTATCTTTATAAATCCACTTCATTACGGCCGATCCAATGATTGGCAAGAAATTTCCACAGAATGACATTGCTTTTGGTTTGACAGTATTTATTTCGTCAATACTGAACCCTAATTTTAGGTAATTATTCTTCGAAATAACGTTTAGATCTGCGCCTGTATCCAATTTAAACAAATGCGTTTGCATGTTATTAGAAAGATTGAAAGTTTCATACCATTTAGAGTCATCAAATTGTACATCCCTGATAGCGTCTACTGAGGATATAAAAAACATATCATTATCGTCTATATTTTCGTGCACCATAAACACCTTGTTCGAATTCCGCAAGCGACACATCTTTTTGAAGTGTCCTTTTTCACCACAAGTGTAACATGTAACATTACGCGCCGGACACTGAACACCACCATCACAATAATAGTTGGAGCAAGCCACACAGTTATGTGAACGCGCGGACGTACCCGGGGCGCCGGCATCGTGCAGTTGGCGAGCTGGGTGCGCTCGGCCGCCGCCGCCACCGCCACGGCCGGCCGGGGCACCGCCGGGGCCGCGCCAGCGCTGCCCAGCACCGCCGCGCGGTCCGTACCATTTACCGCGTGAACTCCACACTGCATCCACAGATACGCCTTTTGGCCTCTCACACTTTATAACTTCAATTTCTCGGCCTTCCTCGTTCGAAATTTCGTTAGATTGACAAATCATAACGGCTTTTTCAAGAGTCAGCTGATCCGTTCGTAGTAATCTATGTCGAACTGAGCTATCGCGTACGCCGCACACAATACGGTCACGAATCAAGCCGTCCTCTAACTGTTCGAACTCACACTGTTGACTGAGTAGTTTTAAGGCTGTGACATACTCGTCAATACTTTCTCCGATATCTTGATTCCTTGTGAAAAACTTAAACCTGACCATTGTGGTATTAATCTTCGTACCAAAGTGGTTATTGAACTTTTCAATCAACTTTTGTATGTCGTCACGATGTTTTTCGTCTTCGAATTTGAATGTCGAAAACACATCGTATCCTTCGGGACCGATAAGATTAATTAAAAGACTCGCTTGTACATCCTTTGGTTCTTTGTAAACTCCGGATGCCTTCAAAAACACATGAAATTGCTTTAACCATTTGCGCCACGCGTCAGCACTCCGTCCAGCGATAATTCGGCAGGGGGGCGAGCGTGCTCCATTTCTTATTGTGTATTTGCACTAATTATGCAATTCCTGTTGTTTTCAACGCACTAGCCACTAATTAACACTTTAATTTTATTTTATTCACGCACCGCTGTCACCATGAAGTAAAACAACAAGATATTGCGTACCGACTGTTTTATTTGTTCATGTACCCACATATAAGTTAACAAATATACTACAAGTAGGACAAGTAATTTTCCTTCCCGGTATCACTTAACCTCAAAAATGACGTCAACCCACGCCGCCGGTATTTTTTACTATTAATTTTCACTGCAGTATTTGCAATCCTCAAGCCTACATTTATTAATCCATGCTAGTTAGTGACCTGGGCCCATAACCAGATGAAATATAAATGAAATGCAGGCATAATTGAATACGACAAGCTTTTTATTTATTAGCACACAGTAGTTCAGTCACAAGAAAAATCCGCCATGACACTTTCTTTTAAAAGAGAGAGAGAGAGAACAATATACTATCTATCCTACTCTTAATATTACATTGCACTGTCTTTATTTTAACAAGCTGTGACGCCGCCCCTGGAGACCTCGCTGTGCAAGGCAGCGCGAGCCACATCGCGCTGCCACCTTCCCGGGCCCGCGCCGGTGGTCAAAGCTCCCACTCCGACCACCGCCAGCAGGCCCTCCGGCCCCCTTTTAGTCGCCTCTTACGACAGGCAGGGGATACCATAGCCATATTCTTAGACCCTGGCTATTGGGTGGACGGACCGGGGCGTGCGTTGCCTCCGCCCCGCCGTCGCCGTCGTCTCCGAGAGGGATCGGCTCTCTCCCGATCCCGCTCGGAGGTCTCCTTCTGGGACATTACCGTCTCGCAGAAGGAGACTACGGCCCTCCATGCCTCTCTGTCTGCCAGCATAGCCGTCACTACGCGTGGCAGAGAGAAGTCCTGCCCGATCCTGGTGACCAGGACTCGACGCTCCGAGCTCCACGCTGGACACTGCTCCAGCGTGTGCTGTGCGGAATCCCGGTCACAGCCGCAATGGTGGCATTGCGCCGTCGGTTCACGACCGATCCGATTCAGGTACTCACCGAAACACCCGTGTCCGGTGAGTACCTGCGTCAGCCGAAAGGTGACGTGGTCCTTCCTCTTTAGCCAGGGCCCGAGGCTCGGCAAAATTGCACCGACAGCGCGTTGGCGGGCGTTCTGCGGCTCACACAGCCGCTCCCGCCACGCCAAAAGCGCACGTCGGTGCTCCTGCCTGCGCACTTCAGCCGCATTAGGAGGCGCGGTTCCGTCCGCCCGGCGGAGACGGTCGTAAACACGAGCATCCATCTCCACCAGGATGTCCAGGGGCGGAAACCGCGCCAGGACAGTGGCCGCCTCGAAGGATAGGGTACGGTAACCCCGTGCGACCCGGATGGCCATAGGACGCTGCATACTATTATACATAGTTCTGCAGCGCCTAACACCCAGTCTGGAAGACCAGACGGGTGCTCCGTAGAGAGCCACGGATCGCACGACCCCCGCATAGAGGCGGCGGACTCCTTCACTCGGCCCCCCGAGATTGGGCAGCAGTCTGTGCAATGCACCCGCTACCCTCTTGATCCGGGGGACCATGCGGCTGAAGTGCTCCTCGAAGCCCCAGCGTCCGTCCAGGGTGAGACCTAGGTACTTCAAGTACCGTCCCGCCCGGACCTCCACGTCACCTACGCGAACCGACGAGCTGGGTGGTTCCCTTCCCCTCGGGAGTTTGTGGAACCACAGCGCCTCGGTCTTCTCCGGCGCTACCCGAAGGCCCAGCTCGTGGATTTTCTCCACGACGCATGCCACGCCAAGCTCGGCGAGCCGGTTGGTCTCCTCGAATGTCGCCCCGACGGCTAGCACCAGCGTGTCGTCCGCATAGCAGACGACGCTAACGCCGTCGGGGCGGTCGACCCGCAGGACCGCATCGTACGCGAGGTTCCACAGGAGTGGCCCTAGGACCGATCCCTGTGGGACCCCGCAGTACACCTTCCTCCGGTGAAGTCGTCCATCTCCGCCCACATATTGCACGCACCTGTCGTGCAAGTAGGCACGGACCACGCGCTGCAGGTAGGGGGGCACGCGGTGGTACACCAGGGCCCCCCATATTGCATCCCAGGGCAGGCTGTTGAAGGCGTTGACTATGTCAAGACTGACAGCCAACGCCACTCCGCCCCGGGATACAGCCAGCGTCGACAGTGTTCGGACGCGCATGATCGCGTCCACTGTCGACCGCGCGCGTCGGAAGCCAAATTGGTCTTCCGACAGGTCCGGCCCGACGCTCGTCAGGTGCGTACTGAGGCGGTCAGCCAACACCCTTTCGAGCAGCTTACCCGCCTCATCTAGTAGGCAGAGAGGACGATACGCGGAGGAAGAGTCCGCGGGTCTTCCATCCTTATGGAGGAGAACCAACCCAGCCACTTTCCAGCCTCTGGGGAACACGCCGCAGCGTAGGCAGTCGTTAAACAGCCGCCGCAGCCTGTCCCCCAGCCCGTTGGGTAGAGCCAACACCCAGGCCCGACCAGGAATTCCGTCGGGGCCTGGTGCCGTGTTTCGGGCTCTTCGGACCAGATGGTCGGTTCCGAAGGAGGGGGCGCGGGACTGCTCTGGACCCTGGGGAAGAGGGTATCGACTACCCTCTCCACAAAAGCCGGGTCCAGAGTTTCCGTCAACGGAGGGACCCACGGGCGCAGCTTGCCCAGTACCATCCTGTACGGGCGGCCCCATGGGTCCCTCTCCAGTCCCCCGATGAGCTCATCCCACGACCGAGCCTTGGCGCTGGCAATTGCTGCCTGCAGCGCCTTCGTGGCGCCTCGGTATGCCACGTAAGCTCCACCCAACTCTTCGGCTGTGGCTCGCCTTCTTCTCCGGGCACGCGTGTACCGGCGTCGGGCGCGGAGGCACGTCTCACGCAGCTCCGCGATACTCTCCGACCACCAGTACACGGCCCGGGGCTTGGCAGGTCTGGTCCGGGGCATCGACGCGTCGCATATGGACGTCATCGTGTCCCGGAACCAGGCGGCTTCTCTCTCAGGATCGGGCAGGATCCCTTCCTCTTGGCCCTCAGGCCAGGCCGCGACGATGGCTGCGGCGCAGAGACGATCTCTGTCCAGCCGTTTGAGAGACCATCGTCGCGGCGGGCTGCTACGGCGGCGGCTGTCGGGGCGGGGAGGGCGGATGGCCACATCCATCGCTATGTAGCGATGGTCGGATAATGTGACCATCTCCTCCGCCACTCTCCACCCCGTCACCATGCGCGCTGCCTGGGGAGTCGCCCACGAAAGGTCCACGATCGACTCCCCCTGCCAGCGCACGCAGGTGCTGACGGACCCCCGGTTAAGCAACCGGAGGTCCAGCGCCGCCGCCCATTCCAGCACTGTCTCCCCCTTTGGGTCATCCCGGGCGGTCCCCCACTCACGAGAGTGAGCGTTGAAGTCGCCCAGGACGAGCAAGGGATGAGGCAGACATCTGCGAATGCAGTTGGCCACCCCGTCCAGGTACGCCTCGTAGACGGCGAGGGTACAGTTGGGGGAGACATAGCAGCCGACAACGACTATGCGGCCCCAGCTCACGGCGACGTATCCCAGCCCCCTCTCAATGAGGGAGCAGGGAGGGTCGCCGCTACCGCCACCCCAGTATATGGCGACGGAGTCCATGTCGTCACCAAACCAGCGAGGATGGTTTGGGACGACGCGATATGGCTCCGCCACCACCGCCAGTGCAACCGACCACTGCGCGACGGACTGCTGGAACAAGTCCTGCGCCGCGCGACAGTGGTTCAGGTTGCACTGCAGGGCTCTTTGGGGCCTTAAGGCCGTGCTGGGGCCTTCTTTGCCGCCTCGGTCGGCTCGGCCGGCTTACGGCCCCTCTTGCCACGAGGGGCAGAGCATTTATTGCCCCCCATCCTGTGGCCAGAGGGCCGGCCCAGGTCCGCGCAGAGCGGGCACTTTAGCGGGCGAGTGCACCCACTCGCCCGGTGGTCCGCCTCGCCACATGCGTAGCACATGGTGCTCCTGTCCGTCGCGCTCGGACATGTGCTACGCACGTGGCCGATCTCGAGGCACCGGAAGCACTGCAGAGGCCTTGCCTCCAGTGCCTCAACCCGCACCGACACCCACCCAACCGTGATGCGCCCGGCTGTGACCAGCTTGCGCACCGCGGTGAGCGGGCAGCGGACCCACACAGTCCCAAGCGCCAGACGCGAGGGGCGCTTTATGACGCCCACTTTAACATCCGCCGCCGCGCAGCCCCCAGCCTCAGCGATCGCGGTCGCCACGTCATCGGGGGTGATGGCCTCATTGAGGTCCAGCACCCTCATGTCCCCCATCTTCACTGGGCGCACTATTCGCACGCCCAGATCCGCGAGGGACTCGCGCATGCGACTCGCGAGCGCGTCGGCCTTGGAAGCAGAGTCCGGATCCGGGACCTCCAGGATAAGCCCGCCGGTTATGGCTTTCCGGTTCCTGAGACTCGGAATGCCAAGGTCGGCGAGCTTAATCCTCTCCCTCGCGGCGGCCAATACCGCAGCGTACGTGACGTTCGACCCTTCTGGAATCGTCACGGTGATCGCTGCGACAGTTGGCGGCCGCGCGGGAGCCCTTTCCGGCTTGCGCGACGGCGGAGGCCGCGACGCAGGCTTCGCAGTTGGAGCCCGTTGGGGCCCTGTGCTCGGCCCAGCCTTTGGTTGGGCCTTACGCCCCACCACGGTGCTCCACGCCACCGGGGGGGGTGGCGCCTGCACTGCCCGCGGGGCTGCAGGAGGAGCAGCGGTCGGCAGCACTGCGGCAGCGGCCGAACTCTGCTTGCTCCTCCTGCTTCTCTTCCCGCCCCTCTTACGCCCCCGTGTCTCCGGGGCAGGTGCCCCAGGGGTCGGGGCTGCCGGGCAGGAGGGTGGCCCGGCAGGCAGTCCGGCGGGTGGCGCGGCAGGAGCCTGAGCGGCCCTCCTGGCATCCGCAGCCAAAGGGGGACGCACGCGCCTTTCGGGGAGCAACCTCTCCTCCAGAGCCTCGAACCGCGCGCTAATCATGGTCCCCACCTGAACCATGATAGCGCGCGTGAGGTCCTCCACCCCCGTAGGCAGTGCCGAGGCGGCATCGCTGGCCCCATCCCTGCCCGCTCCACGGAGGACAGAGAGCTCCTCCGTGAGCTTCTCCATCCGGGCAGAGAAGGCCGCCATCTGCGAGCGCAAATCCGCGTTCTCGCGCTCCAACCTTTCGGTGTTGGCGCCCGCGGATGTACGCATCGCAAGAACAAGCGACGCCGCCTCGGTCCTTCGTGCACTCACCCGAAGTTGGTGCACGAAGTTTCCCTTTAGGTGCTTCGACCTGTCCGCCACACGCTCCACCGCCGTCTGCTGCTCTTTAATGAGGGTGCTCAACTCATGTGTGGGCATCTCCTCCAACTTACCCTTCAGCTCCTCCACCGACGGCAGCTTCTTTTTGGCCCTGGTATTTGTCAGGGCCAATTCGGGACCGGACAGGTCGTCTGCATCGTCCCTCAAGAAGGCCGCTCGGCAATTGCCAGAGGGGCCCGCCCTGGACGCCACATCAGCCTCCCCCGAGGTCAGCGACACGAGCGACATGTCCGACATCGCGTCGCTGTCCTCGCCCCGCTCGCTTCCCGCGCAAGGTGTGGGAGGCCGGATGAAGCGCCCACTCCGGTCCCGAGTTGGTTTAGCGACGGCAGCGCCTGTGCGCGCTCGCCCACGCGTCGCCGAACCAACCTTGGCGGCCTTCTGTTCACCGCAGGAGGAGCCGGAGTTCGTTCTGTTCCTCTTCTGCGACCTTGTTCGCACCGCCACAGCAGTACCATTACTGCAGCTCTCCATCACGACCACGGGGGTCAGCAGCTGCTTCTCCCCCGCGGACTCCTTCCCATCTAGGGATTTCTCCCCGTCACCTTCTTCCACCATCTGTTTTTTTGTTTTTTGTAGTTCCATATTCATCACTATTCCCACGAGTATGGGTCGAACTAAAAACCATTGCCGGGTGACGCCCATTCCGACAATGGGGGACTTACATACTGAGAGGTGGCCCAGAGCCTCTCAGGTTTTCACGACTTCGCTGTCGGATTTTTATAGAGGTTTGCTCCTCGCAGGCCGGCCAATTAAGGCAAGCCCTCTCCGGTCACCGACTCCCCGACGTATCCAGCCTCGCTAACTGGAATCGTTGAAGGAAGAGCCGGTGATTACGGCATTCACGGGGTGACGAGCGAGATAGCGTCAACCCCGGGCACCCCTTTCGGAGTGCCTCCCCATCCCCCTGACGTTTGACTGGGTATCACCCCCCAGCCCTAGACAGAAGGTCTAGTTCCCATAGGCACGCCGGGCCTTGGGAATGGGTGACGCAGGCTCGCATCCGTTGTCATCTCTGCTGAACAGAGACGCACAAGGAGCGAATTCCACCTCCGCCACCTGCGTCGAGTGCCAGGTGTTGGTCATCGACGACAGTGTCCCCAGGGATCGCCATCGAGGAGCTAAGTCACTCGATGGAGGCCCCCGAAGAGACTGTCGGCGACGTCCAGGGTGCACCGTCCCGAAGCCATTGTCGTTCCCTCGGACGTATCCTTAGGACAAACAATGGATCGGGCACACGAGGAGGTCTCCTGGCCTTGCACCCCCCCTTAAGTGGACCCTGGCGCAAGAAGACGTGAGTTGTGTTGTCCAGAGCTTTGGGCACATAGAACGTTCGACTCGTACTAGTATGCCATGATGTGGGTTGCGGGGTGAGTTTGTTCATTTGGGTACGGAGTCTACTGACAAAACTGCTTGGATCTATAGTTTCCTCGGGTAGGGTGGTGAAGAATTGTCCAGGCAAACGGAGAGGCTCGCCATAGACTAATTCTGCCGTGGATGCCTGAAGATCTTCTTTCCATGCGCTGCGGATGCCGAGAAGTACCCATGGTAGTACTTCTGACCAGTTCGAAGTTGCGTGACAAATGATGGCGCCCTTCAGCTGGCGGTGCAGCCTTTCCACCAGGCCGTTAGCTGCAGGATGATAAGCAGTAGTTAAATGATGAGATGCTCCGACCAGTGCAGCGAGTTCTTTGAACGTTTGCGACTCAAACTGCCGGCCGCGGTCGGTTGTAATGTGCTCTGGACAGCCAAACCGCGCGATCCACCCCGAGGTTAAGGTCTCCGCGGTGACGTCCTGCAGTGGATATACCTCGGGCCAACGAGTAACACGGTCGACAATAGTTAGGCAGTACCTGTAGCCAGAAGATATGGGTAAAGGACCTATTAAATCAAGGTGGATGTGTCGAGTGAAGGAGTCCGCCGCCTCTATGCGGGGGTCGTGCGATCCGTGGCTCTCTACGGAGCACCCGTCTGGTCTTCCAGACTGGGTGTTAGGCGCTGCAGAACTATGTATAATAGTATGCAGCGTCCTATGGCCATCCGGGTCGCACGGGGGTACCGTACCCTGTCTTTTGAGGCGGCCACTGTCCTGGCGCGGTTTCCGCCCCTGGACATCCTGGCGGAGATGGATGCTCGTGTATACGACCGTCTCCGCCGAGCGGACGGAACCGCGCCTCCTAATGCGGCTGAAGTGCGGAGGCAGGAGCACCGACGTGCGCTCTTGGCGTGGCGTGAGCGGCTTCGTGAGCCGCAGAACGCCCGCCAACGCGCTGTCGGTGCAATTTTGCCGAGCCTCGGGCCCTGGCTAAAGAGGAAGGACCACGTCACCTTCCGGCTGAAGCAGGTACTCACCGGACACGGGTGTTTCGGTGAGTACCTGAATCGGATCGGTCGCGAACCGACGGCGCAATGCCACCATTGCGGCTGTGACCGGGATTCCGCACAGCACACGCTGGAGCAGTGCCCAGCGTGGAGCTCGGAGCGTCGAGTCCTGGTCACCAGGATCGGGCAGGACCTCTCTCTGCCACGCGTAGTGACGGCTATGCTGGCAGACAGAGAGGCATGGAGGGCCGTAGTCTCCTTCTGCGAGACGGTAATGTCCCAGAAGGAGACCTCCGAGCGGGATCGGGAGAGAGCCGATCCCTCTCGGAGACGACGGCGACGGCGGGGCGGAGGCAACGCACGCCCCTGTCGTAAGAGGCGACTAAAAGGGGGCCGGAGGGCCTGCTGGCGGTGGTCGGGGTGGGAGCTTTGACCACCGGCGCGGGCCCGGGAAGGTGGCAGCGCGATGTGGCTCGCGCTGCCTTGCACAGCGAGGTCTCCAGAGGCGGCGCCACAGCTGCCCCGGGGATGTGCCCCGGCAAAGTGTGGGGGGACACCGGTGCGTTCTATCAGAGTACCCGGAGTCCCCCCTGAGCCTCTCCCAGGGCGGTCGGGGACCTTTTGAAGGTTTCCCCCTCGTCAACAAAAAAAAAAAAAAAAGGTGGATGTGTCGAAAACGTGCTGATGGTGTCTGGAAAGCTTTTAACGGAGCTGATGTATGCCTAGACACTTTGCTTTGTTGACACGGCTGACACTCTTTGGCCCATTGTCGGCAGTCCCTTCTTACTCCCGGCCACACAAATCTCTCTGTCACCAAGCGTATAGTTGCTTTTGCACCGGGATGGCTAAGGTCATGGAGGGTGTTAAATACCTGTTTCCGAAACGACCTTGTTACAAAAGGTCGTAAATCAGTAGTGACGTCGCAGTAAACCTCCACATCTGACCCTGGGATTTTGACTTTTCTTAATGTCAGGCTGGATCCATTTTGAATCAAATTCTGCAGTTCATCATCGGCTTCTTGTTCACGGGCCAGGGACTTATTCTACGGACGTAATCTAAAGGCAAATCAATTTTATTAACCCGCGATAACGCATCTGCGACGACGTTGTCCTTGCCAGTCACAAACCTAATGTCAGTTGTGAACTGGCTGATAAAATCAAAATATCGAAACTGACGAGGAGAACAATTTTCACGAGGTGTTGAGAAAGCAAAAGTTAGCGGTTTATGGTCGGTTATAATCGAAAATGTTCTCGCTTCAACCATAAATCGAAAATACCGAATTGCTTCGTAGATGGACAACAGTTCCCTGTCGTACGGGCTATACTTCCTTTGCGCCGAACTCAATTTCCTTGAAAAATATGCCAGCGGTAGCCACTCTTGTCCCTTCCGTTGCTGTAGAACTGCCCCTATAGCTGAATCCGAAGCGTCACTCTGGATTGCCAGTTCTGCCTTTGGGTCTGGGTGTACCAGAAGTGTGGCCTGTGCTAAGCTCTGCTTACATTGAGTGAAAGCTTCCAGCAATTCAGGGGTCATTACAATTGCCTGCGCCTTCCTGGTTTTTGGACCTGATAAAAGATTGTTTAAAGATGCCTGCACTGAAGCTGCTGCAGGAATAAAACGACGGTAATAATTCATCATACCTAGAAATCGGCGAAGTTCCTTAAGTGTCTTAGGCTGTGGTTATTCCTGTATGACCTGAACTTTAGAAGTAAGAGGTCGTATACCTGCTGCGGATACTTCATAGCCCAGGAACTGTACCTGTGACTGACCAAATTTGCATTTGTTGGTGTTGATCAGTACTCCATATTCTGTCAATCTTTTGAAAAGTAGCCTGAGGTGTTGCTGATGCTGGGTACCGTTACTGCTGAATATCAATATATCATCAAGGTACCCGTAGCAAAAATAGGGCCTCTGAGAACCTCGTCCATGAAACGCTGGAACGTTTGGGTGGCGTTTCGAAGTCCGAACGTCATGAACGGGAATTCGAAGAGCCCAAACGGCGTAGTGATTGCTGTCTTGGGTATGTCCTCTTCACAAACTGGGAGTTGATTATAGGCCTTGACTAGATCTACAGTAGAGTAAACAGTGCTTCCTACCAGTTGCTGGGCAAAGTCCTGCACGTGTCGAACAGGGTACCGGTCGGGTATCGTACGTGCGTTCAATGATCGGTAATCCCCGCACGGTCGCCAACCGTCACCACCTTTACGTGCCAGGTGGAGTGGCGAAGACCAAGCACTCTCTGACCTACGAGCGGTGCCATTCTGTAGCATGTCTTCGAATTCTTGCTTAGCAACCTTTAGCCGTTGAGGATCAAGACGGCGAGGTCGACTGGACACTGGAGGGCCTGGAGTGGTACGGATGTGATGCTCGGTACCGTGCTTGGGGTTTCCTGGTTTCCCCGCAGGGCGAGTGACATCAGGAAATTCTCTTAATATTCGGTGTAATGTATTTGGTGGGAGCACAAAGAAAACACGTCTTCATTGGAAGCCATATATTACGCGTCGCCTTAATATCTAAACTACCGCCAATAACAATTGTTTCTCGAGTACCCACATAGTACAGTACACTCCTCTACACTTAATTATAGCTATAGTGAACTAACTAATAGTTATTAACCAAACCTTAAGTTATACCACTGCAAAACCGAAAAGCTTTTACTTATGCTTACTAATATAAAACTAAGCTTATAATAGGAACTGCTTACTCAAACTGTTTACATAAATTATGAGCCTTAAGTCTACATTTCCTGATTGGCCGAGTCTGGGGCGGTGGAGAGAGGGGTGAGCAAAACCGCTCTTCAGGTGACTGCGGGGTCTCAATTATGGGTTCCGAAGTTGGGAGCGGCAATGCAGCGCGCGGCGGCGTCACCGCCTCCGGTGAGCCCTCCGACAGGGCGGGAGCCGCTGCCCCCGGCAACAACGACGACGGACCTGCTGGAGAACCTGTGCCTGGCTGACTATTATTGGTAGCTGTGAGTGATAGGCGACTGTCACTCACTCTTTTTCGTAATTGATCGATATGCCTATGTACTGTCTCCCCATTCGTATTGATAACTTTGAAATTGCTCCGTCCTATCGAGTCTACTACCCTACCCGGTATCCATTTCTCTCCCTTCAGATATTGTCTATACCACACTTCTTCCCCACATCCGACACTTCTGGTTACTCCCCCCGCTGCCTCCTGCTGATTTCGCTGAGCTCTGTTAACCCGATGGTCCCTATCTGGCTTAATCAAGTCTAAGCGAGTACGAAGTCGTCTTCCTAAGAACAGCATGGCTGGGCTTTCACCTGTGGTGGAATGTTCCACATTTCTATAATATATCAAGAATGACCATAACGCCTTATCGATATTTAGGTTCTGTTGAATTGCCTTTTTAATGACCCGTTTAAGAGTCCGCACGGCGTTTTCTGCTAAACCGTTTGACGCGGGGTGGTATGGTGCCGTAAATATGTGCTCGATACCGTTTGATTCTAGGAAATGTTTGAATTCCCTTGATGCCAGTTGCGGCCCATTGTCGCTCACAATCTGTTTGGGAATTCCCCATCTAGAAAATAATTCACTAAGTCTATCTACTAGCCCGCCTGCAGATGTGGTTGTAACATGGAATACTTCTATCCACTTGGACATAGCATCCACCACAACTAGGTACGTCCTCCCTGCTATGGGGCCCATGAAGTCTACGTGCAGCCTGGTCCAGGGTCTCGCAGGCCAAGGCCACATGCGCGGCGCGTGTCGCGGCGGCGCGTCCGCTTGGGTCGCGCACACTGTACACTCGCGGCACATGCGCTCCACCGCTTCGTCAACGCCTGGCCACCAAACATAGCTTCGAGCTAAAGCTTTCGATTTTACAATTCCCATGTGAGGTTCATGAATCATCGCTAAAATTTTATTCCTACTTTTTCCAGGAGCTACTAGTCTACGACCCCACATAATGCAGCCCAATTCTTCATATAGTTCCCTCTTTCTATTGAAGAACGGCTGTAATTGTGCAATTTCACATTGTGTTGGCCACCCATCGCGGATATAACTTAATACCTTTGATAACAACGGATCATATATAGTCTGACGCTTAACCTCATTATAATTCAATAATAAAGCATCTTGTACAAAAGGTAAATATGTTTGTTCGGGCGGCGAGCGACCATTTTTTATATCTATACCTATGTTGTTGCTCTGCGGCAAACGTGACAAGCCGTCCGCGCCGTTCTGATCGGTGCGCACGTACTCGATATTGAATGTATAAGCGGATAATATAATTGCCCATCTTTGCATGCGGCTAGCAACTATAGTTGGTATACCCGTGTTTGGTCCAAAAATTGATACTAACGGCTTATGGTCCGTTCGCAATGTAAAATTACGACCATACAAGTATTGATGAAATTTATTGACACAATATATAATTGCTAGCGCTTCCCGATGTATCTGCGAGTAGTTTTTCTCGGCTTCATTGAGTGTGCGTGAGGCGTAGGCCACCGGCCGCTCCCAGCGCCCGTCGGCGCTCATCTGTGATAACACGCGTCACAAGTCAATATTAATGGCTTACTAGGGTCATAGTGTGCTAACACTTGTGCACTAGATAACAAGGATTTTATTTCTCTAAATGCCCTGTCGCATTCCCTGGACCAGCACCACTTTTGTTCCTTCTTGAGAAGGTTGTACAGCGGAACTAGCGTATCGCTCATGCTCCTTATGAATTTCCCATAAAAATTTATAATACCTAGAAATGATCTCAACTCTGTAACGTTCGATGGTTTACCTATGTTAAGGATTGCTTCGATTTTAGATGGATCCGTTTTTAAACCGTCCTTGCTCAGTATGTACCCTAAGTATTTCACTTCGTCTACTAGAAAAACGCACTTATTGGGGTGTAATTTCAATCCATTCCTATGTAGTCTATTAAATACTTCTTCTAAGGCAATCATGTGTGCTTGTTTACTTTTCCCTCCAATGATTACGTCATCGAGGAATATTTCTACGTTAGGTATGTTTTTCAATAAATCGCACATAATACGTTGAAAGATACCAGGACTAGAAGCTAAACCATACACCAACCTGTTATACCTATAAAGCCCCCTGTGTGTATTGATAACAGTATATTTCTTTGAATCATCTAATTCTATCTGATTGTAAGCTTGAGAAAGATCAATTTTTGAAAAATATTGCGCCCCACTTAAATTAACCATTAAGTCGTCTATCCTAGGCAAGGGATATCGATCAATTTGCAAAACCGGATTAACAGTAGCTTTATAATCGGCACAAATTCTCAACGAACCATCGGCCTTGTTTACGGGCACCAGCGGCGATGCCCAGTCGGAGCAGTCCACCGGCTCGATGACCCCGTCGCGCAGCATTGCATCCAACTCGGCGTCGACGCGCTCCCGCAGCGCATAGGGCAGTGGGCGCGCGCGGTGGAACACCGGCGTCGCCCCCTCCCGCACGCGCAGCTGGGCCTTACCGCCCCTATATCGCCCCAGACCGCCGCTAAACAACTCCTTATACCTGACGAACAAATCATTTATTTCTTGGGTCATTTGGGTTTGTACATTTCCCACTTTGTGATTATCTACACAAGAATATAAACAATTGTTAAATTTTGGGATTATGATGTCCAATTCAGTCAACCACTGCCTTCCCAATAAAGGTGTTGTCCCCCCTTCAATTATAAATAATTCAAGCCGTTTCCTACGTTCCTTGTACATCACAAGAGGTTTAATTACTCCCAAGGGAATAATTTTTGATTCATTGTAAAATTTCAATAACAGCTCACTTCTCTCGATTTTAAGTTGACTAAAATATTTATTGTAAGTTTCTTGGTATATGCAAGACACTGCCGATCCAGTGTCCACCTCCATCTCTATAGAATGTCCATCTATAATAATTGGTAAACTCACCGGTTGGTAATCGTTCAAGCATAAATGATTTAATTCTTCTGCCTGTAACTGGTCCTCGAGCGCACTTTCCTCCGTGGGCATACCGTAGTGCAGATTAGTGTGACCCGCCGAAGGCCCACGGCTGGCCCCGATGCGGTCAGGGCATGCGCGCCGCAGGTGCCCCAGCCGCTTGCATAAGCTGCAGGTGTACTCCCGGAACCTGCATGTCGAGTAGCTGTGATCCCCTGCTCCACAGCCCTCACAGTCATAGCGTCGTCCGCCCCATGTTGGCGGGCGGCCCGCACCGCGCCGCTCTGCACCGCGTGGCGCCCCCGCCGCGCCCGCTCTGCTGCCGCCGCCGCCGCGACCGCCCCGAGCTAATCCCACTCGGCATCTCCGCGCCAAGCCGTGCCCCGTTGACCCGCCACTCGGCAGCAGCGTATGAACTGCCGTCGACTCCTCGACCGCCCCGTGATTTTCAACTGCGGCTGAATCTCTCTCCACCGCCTCCAAAGCAGTCGCAATTTTACTGCCTTTACAAAATTTAATGCCTCCTCCGCAAATAGTCTTTGGCGGATGATATCACTGCGTAACCCACACACAAACTGGTCGCGTAGATTGTCATTGAGACTACTATCAAAGTTGCACTGACGAGCGAGGCGCTTCAATTCCGCCACGTAAACAGCAATACTCTCGTCCGTAGCTTGTCTTCGCTGTCGGAAACGGTATCGTTCCGCTAATATTGATGGTGTAGGTTGTAGATGCTCGCCCATCATCTTCACCGCTTCACTGTACGTTAATTCTGCCGGCTTTTTAGGGCTTGCGAGGTTATTCAACAAATCGTACGCCTCATCCCTCATCACAGCAATGAGTGTAAGCAAGCGCAGCTCCTGTTTCACCTCATTGACCTTGAAGTACATTTCCAGCCGCACAATATACGACGACCATGTGCCACTTCCAACCCTGGACTCACTCACCTTTCCCACCGACATTGTTTTACAGCATATTTGCCACTTGAATGCCAACTGTACGTACGCGTTATAATGGTTCGTTCCGAACGTAGTAACTAGCACCACAGTAATAAAATCACCCTCGTCGCCAATGTAATGTATTTGGTGGGAGCACAAAGAAAACACGTCTTCATTGGAAGCCATATATTACGCGTCGCCTTAATATCTAAACTACCGCCAATAACAATTGTTTCTCGAGTACCCACATAGTACAGTACATTCGGTGATAGACTGTATCTTCCAAGGTTGTACGGATTGAAGATATATGCTCGGTGGGTACTCGCCTGGGTACGGAAACGGTGAGTGTAGTAACACCATCGATCAAACGCTGGTTACGGCAATCTACTAGCAGGTTGTAATAGGATAAAAAATCAACTCCTATAATCGGCCTTGAAACGTCTGCTACTATAAACTGCCATGAGAACGCACGACGAAGTCCCAAGTCTAATGTCAGTGGTAAATAACCGTAGGTTGCTATGATTGTTCCATTGGCTGCGAACAATTCATACCCCGTCTTGCTTCGTGGTTCCCGGACAGCGGACCGTGGAACTACGCACAGGTCTGAACCCGTATCTATAAGATATTGTACTTTTGTTTTACGGTCCGTGGTGAACAGGCGGCTTGAAGTAGCGAGGCAGTCGGTTTCCGCCACTAATGGCTGCCTTGCTGGTTTCCCGGCTTCTTATTGTAGCTGCAGGGTTGGGTACATTTTGCTGCGCGATCCCCGAAACGGTAGTGATACCAACAATAAGGGTGCTCATTTGGTCGTGTTCGGGATCGCGACCGCGAACGAGAATTATACGATGAACCTCGTCTTGGCCCTTTAGTGAAAGATCCTTGCTTGCGTCCCCGTAGTTCCATGCTCATGGCTTCCAATTTACGGCCTAACTCTGCTACCGTCTGCGTCAAGACATCTATAGCACTACCCGGGAATTGGGTAGTTGCTGGCATACTAGAACTGGTACTAGCTACTAGGCCGGTTACTGGAACGATATCGTTGATCCGGTCTGCAAGGTCGGCTACTTCGTCTAACTTCATGTTTACCTGAGATGCGATTATCGTTTGCAGGTTCATGGGGAGTCTGCTCGACCAGATTGTACGGATAAAATTATCAGGTACGGTTGCTCCAGCTAAATGTTGCAAATGGCGGAGAAATTGGGAGGGTTTTCTATCCCCTAGCTCCTCGTGCATCAGTAACTGCTTAGTTCTGCGTTCCTGCGAGGCGGAAAGTCGCCTGATTAATTCTGCCTTCAACTTCTCATACTTTCCTGTTGCTGGAGGGGTAACGATGATGTCTCTGACTTCCATCGTGTGTTGAGGCTCCAGCTGCGACAGCACGAAGTAGAATTTTGTGGAATCCGTAGAAATATTTGAAAGAGCGAACTGACCTTCTATATGCGCAAACCATAGTACGGGGTCTTCTGGGTTGAATGTTGGCGTCCTTACACCAACTCTGAAGGCCTCCATGGATACGGTCTCTCTAGGTTCTCCAAAACTAGACTCACCACCTTTTTCCATCACGTCGGGGTCACCAATGAAGTGGTCCAGAATATATCCACCAAACCACTTACTATATGTGTGAGGAAGGGATGAGATAGCGTAGTAGATAAATGAAAGTAACTTCACAGCTCGAGACTATATTATCGGTATTAATATTATAGAATGAACAGCAAGGCGTTCTGATAGAGAATAGAATAAATGGTAACTAAAGCACGACTCTTTAAACAATAAAATTATAAAAAGAATTATGAGTCACCCTTGGCACCTCTGCGCAGGAGTGGAAGTGGATTCCATTATGACCGCCCACTGTAGAACAATAGGCTCGAAGCGGCCATCTTTAAGTGGGCGGAGTTTAGGAGCAAATTGTAAAAGGCGCGCGGGTAGTCGGCCCTTTTGAGAACGGCTTTTGGGGTAGCCATCTTAAAGTGGGCGTAGCTTAGCTGTGCGTTATCGCTCTCTGATCGAAATCACGCCATATGGTCTGAGGTGGCGTGATTCTTGTGCTGCGTTCAAACGCATTCATGCACTTGCCTGGTCGCTACAGAGGGTTTTGTGTTGAGTCGAGGACTTCTACTCCACAACCGTGCGGGCCAACCGCCCACATTCTGTGGTCCCAACGGCAGCTCAAATGTAGATTTGACGCTGTCCACCAGGGGGGTCGCGGTGACAGGGTGGACGGTGCACGAGGCTGTCAGCCTGAGCGACCATCAACTAATATCCTTCGGCTTGGACTTGGGTCCACGTCGTGGAACGGGAGTTGGTGCGGAGGAGACGGTTACTTTCCGCGAGAAAGGAGTGGATTGGTGCCACTTCAGAGCGACGCTACACGCGCGCATTGGCAAGCTGAGATTCCACAGGTCAGCAGACGAGGTGTGCTCGCAGCTCACCGCCATGATCACCGAGGCGGCGAGCGAGTGCCTGGGGGTGCGGAAGGAGAGGGACTCGGGCGGGTACGAATGGTTGACCCCCGCGCTGGATCGGTTGCGCCGCGGGGTCGGGAAGGCTCGACGCGCGTGGAACAAGTCCCGTAGGGAGCTTGCGACGGCGGAGGGTGATCCGTCTCTATTGTTTATGGTAACAAAATTATAAAATAAATATTTAGTCTATGAAAAAACTCAACTGCGTTTTAATAGGTTATGGAGCCCAGTAGTGTAAAAAATCGTAAAAAGTGCTAGAAAGTTATCTAAAACCGTTAGTTGGCGTATAATATACATTGCCTAGACTAGATTCAGTCAAATAACATACTGTCGGGACATAGTGCTGTGTTATTAGTGACTAAAACATTGCGAAGCGAAAAATGGCGGGAAGCTACATCGTAAATGTTCCCAAACTCAAAGGCCGAGAAAATTACGACGAGTGGGCTTTTGCTGCCGAGAACTTCCTGATTCTCGAAGGACTTGACATCAAAAAGGAACGTGAAGCAAGCATCACAGAAGCAGACGCTCAAAAGGCCAAAGCAAAGTTAATTACGACTATTGATTCGTCGCTTTACGTTCATATAAAAGATGAAAAAACGGTTCAGGATGTGTGGAAGCGATTGAAGAGTCTTTTTGACGATTCTGGCTTTCAAAGAAAAATAAGTTTACTCCGTCATTTGATATCATTACGCTTAGAAGACAGTGAATCTATGACTAACTATGTTACACAAATTGTAGATACAGCACAGAAATTGCGAGGTACAGGGTTCAAGATTGATGATGAATGGGTTGGATGTCTTTTGTTGGCGGGCTTGCCTGAAAAGTTTGGCCCGATGATCATGGCTATTGAGCATTCCGGCATTGTGGTCAGTACTGACGTCATCAAGTCAAAATTGTTGGATATGAGTGCAGAGGTTGGCAGTACCGGAACGGACAGTGCATTCGCAGCGAAAAGTTGGCAGCAACAACGTTATAATAAGAAAGGCGGGAATGCTGCGGGAATGTCAACATCCAAAACGTCAAATTCAAAAACTGTCAAGACTGTTCGTTGTTATAGATGTAAACAAGTCGGCCATTATAAAAATCAATGCAAGAACAAAGTCGATAAAGAAAGTGCAGTGTTTAGCGCATTTTTCTTGGACTCGACATACAAAAAGACCGATTGGTACATCGATTCCGGAGCCAGCACACACATGATCACCGACCCTGATTTATTGCAAGATAAAGTTGAAAACATCACGATCAAAAATATAGTAGTGGCAAATAAAACCAAAGTACCAGTTTTATGCTCAGGAAAAATGCAGTTGATAACAGTGGTGAACGGTTCAGAATTCAGAATTACTGTAAAGGATGTTTTATGTGTACCTAACCTCACAACAAACCTCTTGTCAGTGAGCCCTTTGATTAAAAATGGAAACTCAGTTGCATTTGAAGAAAGTATTTGTAAAATTTACAACCACGAGAATATGCTTGTAGCAACTGCTAATTTGGTCAATGGAGTGTACAAGTTAAACATAAAACATGGTTGTTTGTTAGCAGGAGCAGCATTAGCAACAACCAGTCAATTATGGCACCGCAGACTAGGCCATATAAACAGTAAGGATCTGAACAGTATGAAAAAAGGTGCTGTAGATGGTATTACTTTCCCAGATAAGGCAGAAATAGATAAGTACCAGTGTGTGACTTGCTGTGAAGGAAAGCTATCGAGACTCCCTTTCTCACACAGTGGTTCCAGATGCGAGAGTGTGTTAGAGGTGGTGCATGCAGATGTTTGCGGCCCCATGGAAGAAGTCTCTATAGGATTGTCATGATATTTCCTCCTGTTCGTCGACGACTACAGCAGAATGGCCTTTGTATATTTTCTAAAATTCAAAAATGAAGCTTTGGAGTATTTCAAAGAATTTAAAGCCACAGTGGAAAAACAGACTGAAAGAAGTATTAAGATACTAAGAACAGACAATGGTGGGGAGTTTTGCTCTGCTGAATTTGAAAGATTTCTGAGCAAAAATGGCATTATACACCAAAAGACAAACCCTCACACGCCAGAACAAAACGGCCTTTGTGAGAGGTTAAATAGAACAGTGGTGGAAAGAGCTAGGTGTCTTTTATTTGAAGCTGATATGGACAAGAAGTTTTGGGCTGAAGCTGTCAACACTACAGTCTATTTACGAAACAGAACATTAGCTTCAGGATTACAGCAGACCCCCTATGAGCTCTGGACTGGAAGAAAGCCAGATCTCAGCCATGTTCGCATATTTGGAAGCCCAGCAATGGTACATATTCCTAAAATAAAAAGAACAAAATGGGATAAGAAGGCAGAAAGGCACATCCTTGTTGGATACCCAGCTAATACCAAGGGTTACCGATTGTACAATCCGAAAACAAAAAGTATCACCAACAGCCGAGACGTTATTATCATGGAGACCAGTAAGGACTCAGATATGATACAAGCGGTGGTGGAAGTGGATGCACAAGAAAAAGAACTTCCAAGTGAAGAAAAAGAAGAACACCAAGAAGAATGTGGGTTGGATCCTATGGATAGCACATATGTACCAGAAGATACTCTAAGTACCACTAGATCTGATCATAGCTTAGATAGTATTTCTAACGAGGAGTCAATAAATATTGAAAGCTCCAAAGATCAAGAATTAGGAAAACGTATAAGGAAACCGCCAAAAAGGTATGGGTACAGTAATGTATGTGTTACCAACCAAGTAAACCAAGTGGAAATTTGCAATGATGACAACCTTACCTATGATGAAGTGTTGAGAGGTGCAGAGAAAGATGAATGGTGTAAAGCCATGGAAGAAGAACTCAGTGCATTTCATGAAAATGATGCTTGGGAGCTAGTGGACAGACCTAGGGATGGAAAAGTTGTGCGGTGTAAGTGGGTATATAAAAAGAAAATAAATGGTGACACAGTCAAATACAGGGCAAGGTTAGTGGCAAAGGGCTTCACCCAGCGACAAGGTATTGACTATAAGGAAACATTTTCACCTGTCATAAAATATTCCACTTTAAAGTTATTGTTTGCCATCAGTGCCAACTTAAACTTAAATATTACTCATTTGGATATTACCACAGCTTTTTTAAATGGTCATCTTGATGAAGTTGTTTACATGGAATTACCTCAGCATTATAAATGTGAAAATAGTGAGTCCAAAATACTTAAATTAAATCGGGCTATTTATGGTCTAAAGCAGTCAGCTAGATCGTGGTATAAAAGGGTTGATGACTATTTACAGGAGTTGGGTTATATTAAATCTGTGTATGAACATTGTTTATTCATGAAATCATCTGGTAATATAAAAACATATATAGCTTTGTTTGTCGATGATTTTTTTGTGTTTTCAAATTGTTCTCAGGAGGTAAATAATTTAAAAAATAGTTTGAGTAAAAGATTTAAGTTAAAAGACCTAGGACAATTAAAAGAGTGCTTAGGAATGAATGTAAAAATTGAAAAACATAAGATTTGTATAAGTCAGGAGCACTTCATAGAAAAATTGTTAAAAAGATTTAATTTAGAAAATTGTAAAGACATAGATACACCGATGGAGCCTAACTTAAGACTTGAGAAAGGAAAAGATGTATGTTCTAATTCTAGTTACCCATTTCAGGAGCTCATAGGTAGTTTGATGTATCTATCTGTCTTAACAAGGCCTGATATATCCTACTGTATTAGTTATTTAAGTCAATTTAACAACTGTAATACTGAGACCCATCTAGCACAGAGGCAGAATATATGGCTGTGTGTGAAGCAAGTAAAGAAGCTATTTATCTAAAAAATCTATTGTCTGAACTTGTTGATAGAGGCAATATACCTATTGTAATATTTAATGATAACCAAAGTGCTCAAAAACTTTCAGAAAACTGTATGTATCATAGAAGGTCTAAGCATATAGACGTAAGGTATCATTTTATAAGAGAAGCTGTTGTTAAAAATTTGGTTAAAGTTAGTTATTTGAAATCCTCAGATATGCCAGCTGATATGTTAACGAAAAGCCTACCTAAAGTCAAACAATATTATTTTATGCAGAAATTGGTAATAGTTAATTTAAGAAATATGTGATTTATTTTATTTTTGTAACTTGATTATTTTGTTATGTGGTGGTATTGTTTATGGTAACAAAATTATAAAATAAATATTTAGTCTATGAAAAAACTCAACTGCGTTTTAATGCAACATAATGCGTGCAGACCTCGCCGCCGCTAGAATCAGATATAAGCAGGCAATGAGGGACGCGGAGGCGGATCACTTTAAGAGGACCGCCGAAGCCGGAAATGTAGATCCATGGGGGAGGGCGTACCGCATCGCATCCGGTCGGGTGCGCCCGCCTCGGAACATACTCCACGCGGAGGACACCATTTCGTACCTCCTCCGATCTCTCTGCCCCGATGACGACCCTTCGGCCGACACGGGGTACCATCGGCGGGTGCGACTTCTGGCGGCTATCGCACCGCACGGGGTGACGTCGGCTCTACCGACCCGCGACATGCTCGGAAGCGTGGTGGCCGGGCTCCCAAACACAGCTCCGGGCCTCGACGGACTGACATCGAGGATCGTGAAGCAGGCGTGGGCAGCGTCCCTGATGAGATGCTGCGGGCGTACTCGATGTGTGTCAGCGAGGGCACTTTTTCGGAGGTGTGGAAGGTGGGTCGACTAGTCGTGCTGCCGAAGGGCAACGACAAGTCTCTTTCAGATCCCAAGGCCTACCGCCCGATAACCCTATTGTCGGTTCTCGGTAAGGTCTTGGAACGGCTCATCATTCGGTGTAGTCCCTGTCTACGCGACGGGACCTCGGAGGCTCAGCACGGGCTTGTGCGTGGCCGCTCCATCGTCACCGCACTGAATGCAGTGTTGGGTGTCGTTGCAGCTACCGCGGACAAATACGTGCAGCTTGTGCTCCTGGACATCTCTGGTGCCATCGACAATGCTTGGTGGCCGATGATACTGCTCAAGGCGAAACAGCGCGGCATAGCGCCAAACGTCTATAGCACAGATGAGTTACTTCACCAAGAGGCGAGTGGGCCTTATCGTCGGCCGGCAATCATTGTGGAAGACTTGCACCATGGGATGTCCGCAGGGGTCAGTCCTGGGTCCCACTCTGTGGAATCTCCTCCTGGACGATTTACTGAGGATACCAAGGCCGAGCGGAGTGAGTATGGTCGCCTACGCGGACGATGTGACGTTGGTGGTGGAGGTCTCATCCCGCGCCGCTATTGATATATATAAATTAATGCGGCTGAAGTGCGCAGGCAGGAGCACCGACGTGCGCTTTTGGCGTGGCGGGAGCGGCTGTGTGAGCCGCAGAACGCCCGCCAACGCGCTGTCGGTGCAATTTTGCCGAGCCTCGGGCCCTGGCTAAAGAGGAAGGACCACGTCACCTTCCGGCTGACGCAGGTACTCAACGGACACGGGTGTTTCGGTGAGTACCTGAATCGGATCGGTCGCGAACCGACGGCGCAATGCCACCATTGCGGCAGTGACCGGGATTCCGCACAGCACACGCTGGAGCAGTGCCCAGCGTGGAGCTCGGAGCGTCGAGTCCTGGTCACCAGGATCGGGCAGGACCTCTCGCTGCCACGCGTAGTGACGGCTATGCTGGCAGACAGAGAGGCATGGAGGGCCGTAGTCTCCTTCTGCGAGACGGTAATTGGGACATTACCGTCTCGGGAGAAGACCTCCGAGCGGGATCGGGAGAGAGCCGATCCCTCTCGGAGTCGACGGCGACGGCGGGGCGGAGGCAACGCACGCCCCGGTCCTTCCACCCAATAGCCAGGGTCTTAGAGTATGGCTATGGTATCCCCTGCCTGTCGTAAGAGGCGACTAAAAGGGGGCCGGAGGGCCTGCTGGCGGTGGTCGGGGTGGGAGCTTTGACCACCGACGCGGGCCCGGGAAGGTGGCAGCGCGATGTGGCTCGCGCTGCCTTGCACAGCGAGGTCTTCAGGGGCGGCGTCACAGCTGCCCCGGGGATGTGCCCCGGCAAAGTGCGTTCTATCACAGTACCCGGAGTCCCCCTTGAGCACTGAGGATGGCCACCGGGGGGGTTTTAGTGCGGTAAGAATCCCACATACCCCGATCTGCCTCTCCCAGGGCGGTCGGGGACCTTTTGAAGGTTTCCCCCTCGTCAACAAAAAAAAAAAAAAACAAAAGGTAAAAACATGGGTATATTACTCAATAGACACATTAGCGGTCCAGTAGTTAATTATTGTATGCCAGGGGCATCTTACACACAAATAATTAATAAAATTAAGTGTATGAAAATAGATCCTCAATCTATTGTGATTATTTTGATAGGTGAGGGTGTTTCTTAGTGTGCACAAAAATGAATTAATAAGTGGCTTAGAATATCTGTCACATTTAAATGCCCACAAAATTATGATAACTGCTTTCCCATATAGTGAAAGCTACACAGACAGGCAAAATGATTATATAGGTAGGTTAAATAATCTTATGTGTAGGACAGGTTGTCATTGCGACAATTATTTTTTTTGATACTAATAAATTTATTAGTGGATTTATTAGTGGATTTATTATAACTGGGGACTTGTTTTACATCCCCAAAAAAATGCATGAATATGATAGCTACATTCGTAGCATATAATATTAACGGTGTTATAGCAACTATAACGAAACTTAGGCTAAGTAATGAAACGGTGTTACGTAGTCCTAATAACACAGTAATTAGTTCTAGATCTAGTTGTTTAAACTAGTAACTAAGACAACGGCCGAGTCCCTCGTCAACCGGCTCTGTCGCCTTAACGTAGTGCACCAAAATATCCACCCAAAAGCCAGGGTCTAAGAATATGGCTATGGTATCCCCTGCCTGTCGTAAGAGGCGACTAAAAGGGGGCCGGAGGGCCTGCTGGCGGTGGTCGGGGTGGGAGCTTTGACCACCGGCGCGGGCCCGGGAAGGTGGCAGCGCGATGTGGCTCGCGCTGCCTTGCACAGCGAGGTCTCCAGGGGCGGCGTCAAAGCTGCCCCGGGGATGTGCCCCGGCAAAGTGTGGGGGGACACCGGTGCGTTCTATCAGAGTACCCGGAGTCCTAAGTAAACCGCGAGAATGCAGCCAGGAAACCTTCCGTTGATAGGTCTCCGACTACCTCCAAATGAACCGCTTTAGTAGCCGAACAAACAAATACGCAAAGATAAGCTTTCAACACCTTAGCATTACGTAAGCGCGATGCACATATGAAGAAAGGTCCTGCAAAGTCCGTTTGGACTGTATGAAACACTCCGGTAGCGTTTACTCTATCCGCTGGCAAATCTGCCATTACAGGATTTTCCGCTCGAGCCCTAGTTCGAAAACAAAACACGCATTTATAAATATGACTCCTAATAGACTGACGGGCAGAAATTATCCAAAATTGACGTTGAAGAATTGCTTGAAGAGCTGTTGCACCAACATGGCAATACATTTTATGATGATATTCTATAATTAACGACGTCAATGGATGAAATTTGGGTAAAAGCAACGGGTGCCTCGCCGCATAAGATAATTTAGATTGTTCGAGACGACCGCCAACTCGAATCAATCCGTCCGCATCAATGAATGGCATAAGCCTCCGGAATCGTGTTGAACATTGTTTATCAGTAAGTAATAGTTCCATCTCCTGCGAGAACTCTTCCGCTTGAGCTATTTTTATAAGTTTGTTCAAGGCATCCTGACGCTCCGCAACTGACAGGACTCCTGACCTTCTATTTGTTGGATATCTTGCATTATCTGCAATCCGCATACAATATCCGACTACCGCAATTAATTTAGAAAGGGAACTATAACGCTTTATCAAAGACGATTCCGCCACTGTCGATAATACGACCGCATGTACTGTAACATTTTGCTTGCACATACCCTGCAAATCAACCGCTTCACCAACAGTATTTACTGGAACGTCTTCTATCTCCCAACATTTTTCTAAAAGTGTGTCTGTACTGACATGAAACGATTGACAAATATCAGCGTCCGCTTTACTAGCATATGAAATTGGTCCCATAAGGACATAACCGAAAATTGTGTTCATAGCCGATGGCAAACCTTCAACCCGCACAATGTCACCGCCAATTATAATTTCATTTAAAATATCCGCACCTAATAAAATATCAATTTTGCTACTTTTATAAAATTGATCATCCGCTAAATGAAGTCCGCTATAAAATTCGCTTAAATTGTGTGGTAAGGTTTCGCTAGGTAAATTACCCGAAATTTTATTCAACAATAAACCGTCTGTGACCACCACTGGTTGGTCAACATGACGAGGGCTAATACTCAAACAAAAACTGCCCTTGCAGTTTTGCAAATGTCCGCCAATACCGCTAACATTGAACGTATTATTTAACCGCTTTGGACGTAACCCTAATCTGATTACGCATTCTTCAGTAATAAAAGTACTCTGACTGCCGCCATCAATCAAAGCACGCGCCTCTTGATATTTCCCGCTATTATCAAGAATACGCAAAACCGCTGTAGACAATAAAACCGCTCGTTTAGGTGTGGTTGCCGATACCGCATGCAACACACTAGACACCTGAGTGCTAGAACCGCTTGCACTATTATTTTGTCCTGATGGACCCGCATTAAAATTATTTTGTCTCGATAGACCCGCAATAAAATGTGTATGTCCAGTTGGACCCGCAGTAAATTGAGTTTGTCCCGTTGGACCCGCAACGAAATTAGTTTGTCCTATTGGACCCGCATCAAAATGAGTTTGTCCCATTGGACCCGCATCAAAATTAGTTTGTCCCATTGGACCCGCATCGAAATGAGTTTGTCCCATTGGACCCGCAACAAAATCAGTTTGTCCCATTGGACCCGCATCGAAATGAGTTTGTCCCATTGGACCCGCAACAAAATCAGTTTGTCCCATTGGACCCGCATCGAAATGAGTTTGTCCCATTGGACCCGCAACAAAATTAGTTTGTCCCATTGGACCCGCATCCGCTACCCCTAAGGCCGATGTCACCGTATGATGAGAATATTGAATTTGATTGGATTCAAAGTGTAAAAGGGAATGATGTTTATCAGACCGACATTTGTAACAAGTGAAATTAGTCCGACATTCATTAATGTTGTGTTTATTCAAACACCGAAAACAAAGACGATTGCTTGCAACTACTTGTTTCCTATTGAAAGGGTTCAACCGCAGAAATTTATCACATTT